>SJYX01002967.1:142753-165623 GCA_006410675.1 Oreotragus oreotragus | reverse complement strand
AAAATAAAGTAAAAATAAAAATTATTTTTAAAATAAATAAATAAATAATAAAATAAATTAAGAGTCAGAGCATATTTAACTGGTTTTAAAAGGCTATGACCTTCATAAAGAAAAACTAATGAATAGGAAATAGATATGAAGTGCTGAAGTAAAATTACATTTTGGACAAAATAGAGCAAAACATGGATTCAATAAAGATTGGTTTCATTATCAAAAAAAAATAATAATAAAATAAAGTTAAAAAAATTAAAAGATAGAAATACTGGAGAATATCAAAACAATAATATTCAAATAGCTATATGTAATTGCTATATTTAAGGGTAATAAGATGAGAGCCTTTGTCTGATATTATATTGTCAGATATAACACAATCAAGTGGTAAATGCTCAACAAAATATTTTGGTTCAGTAACAGTGCTGGACTGCAAGGAGATCCAACCAGTCCATTCTGAAGGAGATCAACCCTGGGACTTTTTTGGAAGGAATGATGCTTCAGCTTTAGCTGAAACTCCAGTACTTTGGCCACCTCATGGGAAGAGTTGACTCATTGGAAAAGACTCTGATGCTGGGAGGGATTGGGGGCAGGAGGAGAAGGGGATGACCAAGGATGAGATGGATGGATGGCATCACGGACTAGAGGGGCGTGAGTCTGAGTGAACCCCGGGAGATGGTGATGGACCGGGAGGCCTAGCGTGCTGTGATTCATGGGGTCGCAAAGAGTCGGACATGACTTAGCGACTGAACTGAACTGAACTGAAGCCAAGTAGTATCAGTAGAACAACATACTAAGTTCTTTAAATACATCACTTATTTTAATCTTCACCAAAAAATATATATATATGTCTATAGCATAGATATTATACCCTTATCTTACAAACAAGAAAATGGAGATGTTGAAACTAGTGTCAAATTCCAGGACTCTGAGGGAGAAGGAGAGGGAGAGGGAGAGGGAGGGATGATTTGGGAGAATAGCATTGAAATATGTATACTATCATGTAAGAAATGAATTGCCAGTCTATGTTCAATGCAGGATGCAGGATGCTTGTGGATTATTTTAATCTTCACCAAAAAATATATATATATGTCTATAGCATAGATATTATACCCTTATCTTACAAACAAGAAAATGGAGATGTTGAAACTAGTGTCAAATTCCAGCATCTTTCTAAACATTTTAAAATTCCAAAAAAAATTTAAAAATTTTTTCCTGTCACTCTTTGATTTAATTGTATTTGATAATATATTCTGTTTGAAAAGTGTCATCTGAGAAGTCAGTGAAGCACACTAATTCAACGTTATCATCATCATGCCACTATGACACAAAAAAGTAAAGACAAGCCACCCCAGTTATCCCACAGTAGGAATTCCATTGGGAAATTCTGAGGGCTCTGATATCTTTCACATTTGTGTTTGGAATGTGAATAATTGGACATTAAAGGAGAAAACGGGCAAGGTATAAGTTTGCCTTTTTACAAGCGAGCAAGCAGCATAGCACATCCAAGCACTTAGCAGACAGCTGGATTGTGAGATGAATGCTAGTCATTAAGCCAATAGTGAAAAATGTGTGGGGGAATTTTCTTCAACATGCTTCTCTGTCAATCCTGAAAGAAAAGAGACAAAACTGTGGAAGGCAAAAAGCTCAAAGATAGCTTGGGTTAAATGCTTTTTAAAAGAGACAGTAACTTGGCACCTATATCTCTGTACTGTTAAGCAGTGTTTGACATTTATGACACTGCTAGTTGATTGTAATTTTTACATACAGTGATTATTTACTGAGTCAGACGTACATATATTTTTATTTCTGTTCTCATTATGTATCTCATTGAGAAGTTATGTTGCTCCTAACTTTGCAGGCAGATTCTTTACCAGCTGAGCCACAAGGGAAGCCCTGTTTCTCCTAATGATTCTGAAAACAGCAGACCTTAACTTCAGGAAAGCAAGACTCTATCAATTGTGTTCATGAAGTTATCTATCCCCAGTACATAGAACAATATGTGCCTTCTGTGGATTTTCAGTAAACATTTGCTGAATAGACAGATAAACGAATGGGTCTGAGTTACTGCACCGCGCCCCTGAATGTCACCAGAGGAGCAAGAAGGTACACATTGCCTCACACATTCACCCTGATTGCTCCTTCTGATCCTCAATTACTTTCATGTCTGTCCCTAGTGAATTCCCATTAGCCGATGCCTATCCCACTATTCTTACCATACCCAGAAAAGCTAAACTCCAGAATTATAGAGCACATTGACCCATCTAACATGAATTATTCTTTTCTCAGAGACTTTGTCTTTCACACATAGCCTAGATCATGACACTTGTGGACCTTGGGCAGAAGTAAAAATGGAGAACCATTTCATCTATTAAAAATATTTAAAAGATATATATTAATCTAATAAATTACCAAAATAAATATGTTCTATTCTCCTGTGAGCATGCTAAGTCACTTCAGTCATGTCCAACTCTTTGCAAACCTAAGGATTGTAGCTTGCCAGGCTCCTCTGTCCATGGGATCCTCCAGGCAAGAATACTGGAATGGGTTGCCATACTCTCCTCCAGGGGGTCTTCCTGACCCAGGAATCAAACCTGCTCCTCTAAGTCTCCTGCATTGCAGGCAGATTCTTTACTACTAGTGCCACCTGGGAAGTGCTCTACTCACCTACCCTAACAATTATACAAAATGTAATGATTCAGTAGGCCAAGTTGAAATATAGAAGTTGAAATTTAGGAGATGCTGACTCTTCCATGTGTTTTAATGGAGTCTGGCAGCAGGAAGACAGTAGCCCAGAGACCCCATGTTCCCACCGTAAGCCTTGTTCTTTTCCATTTACACTTAGCCTGCCTTGTTCCACTTCTCATCCCCAGTTCCAACCTGAACTTCAAGTAGTTCTGAGCATGCACTGCTGGATACTCAACCTACTGTTCATCCACACACCCTGAAAACAAAAATCTCTTGGCTGCCTCTCAAGCATAGTCATATATACACCAGTGATGGGACCCACCTTACCATGTAAACCCTGGGCTCAGCTCAGGGCCTTTCCAGGTCCTGAGAAAATGGAGCATGGTCAGGTAGCCCTATGCAAAAGCTCAGGTGGCATGTCACTTGACCCAGTGAACTGCTGGCTCTGCAGAAAGAGGTGTAGCCTCAGTTCACTTCAGTTCAGTCGCTCAGTCATGTCTGACTCTTTGCGACCCCATGAATCTCAGCACACCTCCCTGTCCATCACCAACTCCCAGAGTTCACTCAGATTCATGTCCATCAGGTCAGTGATGCCATCTAGCCATCTCATCTTCTGTCGTCCGCTTCTCCTCTTGCCCCAAATCCCTCCCAGCATCAGAGTCTTTTCCAATGAGTCAACTCTTTGCATGAGGTGGCCAAAATACTGGAGTTTCAGCTTTAGCATCATTCCTTCCAAAGAAATCCCAGGGCTGATCTCCTTCAGAATGGACTGGTTGGATCTCCTTGCAGTCCAAGGGACCCTCAAAAGTCTTCTCCAACACCACAGTTCAAAAGCATCAATTCTTTGGTGCTAAGCCTTCTTCACAGTCCAACTCTCACATCCATACATGACTACTGGAAAAACCATAGCCTTGACTAGATGGACCTTAGTCGGTAAAGTAATGTCTCTGCTTTTCAATATGGTATCTAGGTTGATCATAACTTTTCTTCTAAGGAAGAAAAGTGTCTTTTAATTTCATGGCTGCAGTCACAAACTGCAGTGATTTTGGAGCACAAAAAATTAAGTCTGACACTGTTTCCACTGTTTCCCCATCTATTTCCCATGAAGTGATGCCTATGATCTTCGTTTTCTGAATGTTGAGCTTTAAGCCAACTTTTTCGCTCTCCTCTTTCACTTTCATCAAGAGGCTTTTTAGCTCCTCTTCACTCTCTGCCATAAGGGTGGTGTCATCTGCATATCTGAGGTTATTGATATTTCTCCCGGCAATCTTGATTCCAGCTTATGTTTCTTCCAGTCCAGAGTTTCTCATGACATACTCTGCATATAAGTTAAATAAGCAGGGTGACAATATAGAGCCTTGACGTACTCATTTTTCTATTTGGAACCAGTCTGTTGTTCCATGTGCAGTTCTAACTGTTGCTTCCTGACCTGCATACAGATTTCTCAAGAGGCAGGTCAGGTGGTCTGGTATTCCCATCTCTCTCAGAATTTTCCACAGTTTATTGTGATCCACACAGTCAAAGGCTTTGGCANCAATATAGAGCCTTGACGTACTCATTTTTCTATTTGGAACCAGTCTGTTGTTCCATGTGCAGTTCTAACTGTTGCTTCCTGACCTGCATACAGATTTCTCAAGAGGCAGGTCAGGTGGTCTGGTATTCCCATCTCTCTCAGAATTTTCCACAGTTTATTGTGATCCACACAGTCAAAGGCTTTGGCATAGTCAATAAAGCAGAAATAGATGTTTTTCTGGAACTCTCTTACTTTTTCCATGATCCAGCGAATGTTGGCAATTTGATCTCTGGTTCCTCTGCCTTTTCTACAACCAGCTTGAACATCAGAAAGTTCACGGTTCACATGTTGCTGGCCTAAGGAAAGCCAAACAGGACTCTGAAGCATAGAGTCCAAGGCACCAGCTTCTGACTCTTAAGACAATACTGCTTTAGATCTTACCTCAAGAAATAATTGTCGTGTCTCCTTTTAACATCCATTCTCTTGACAACATTGCTCTCCTGGCTGTCAACATTTGTTTCACTACTTGTAATTCTCTCCCTCTGTTGCTGCTTTTCCTCTGCACATGAATGCATTTCCATCTCCCCTTTCCATTTAAAGCTGTTTTCATATACCTTCTTCCCTTCAACACTGAATGTTTAACTAATACACTGAATCCACTCACAGAGACAAAAATAAATGTTTAAATCTCCACTCAGCAATAATCACTACCAGCTATTGGTGGACAACATTCCAGATGCTTTTCTATTAATGTATGCAGATAGACTCTATAAATAGCAAAAATGTTTTAATTAGAAGAGTGTCAGATATAATGTTTATTAAAAATGATAGAAATTACTTTTCTAGAATTCAGCCTTCTTAAGAAACTGAAGTGAAACAATCAGAATCACTCCACTTAAATATTTCTTCATAACAGTCAGAATTAGATCCTGAAAGGCACTTCTACAGAGGCATCAAGAACAGTCATGCCTCTGTCCTTATTTTATAAATGTTACTGAGGAATACAAGTGAGTCCTCTCGCTTTTACCTTCAAAAATCCACCAAATGGACTTAATTGTGGCAGGCCCCACCCTTTTGCTCCCTCCTTGACCATTCTGAAGCAAGTTCCTTAAACTGTTGTATTCAGACTCTACAGAATGATGGAAATCAAAGGTTTGCAAATGGGTAAGGGGAAAAGTTGGATTTTCAGAGCCTTTAACTGAAATTGAGAATTCCCCTTGATTATGAACATATGTAGGTAACAAATTTCAGTTGTATTAGAATTGCCTATGAGTTTATCACTAATAGAAATCAGTATCTTTACATATTACTATTCTCTTAGATCTTAAAATAGCATTGCTGCTAAGTCACATCAGTTGTGTCCGACTCTGTGCGACCCCATAGATGGCAGCCCATCAGGCTCCCCCATCCCTGGGATTCTCCAGGCAAGAACACTGGAGTGGGTTGTCATTTCCTTCTTCAATGCATGAAAGTGAAAAGTGAAAGTGAAGTCACTCAGTTATGTCTGACTCTTAGTGACCCCATGGATGCAGCCTACCAGGCTCCTCTGTCCATGGGATTTTCCAGGCAAGAGTACTGGAGTGGGTTGCCATTGCCTTCTCTGAAAATATCATTAACAGTCATCATTCCTTCATTAATCAAAGAACACATATATTTTTCAGCACAAAAACTTAATATAGTTTCACAACTGTTGATTTTCCTTATAAACTTAAACATTTTATTGTATGCATTTAAAACCTACTGAGAACACAATTTTGTTCACTTTTTATGGCTAATATTCCACTATACATATGTACCACATTTTCTTTATCCATTCATCTTTTGAAGAACATCTAGGCTGCTTCCATATTCCTGACTATTGTAAATAGTGCTACAATGAACATTGGGGTACATGTGTCTTTTTTGAGTTATGGTTTTCTCAGAGTATATGCCCAGTAGTGTGATTGCTGGATAATATGGTAGTTCTTGTAGAAAGAAATGGCAACCTACTCCAGTATTCTTGCCTGAGAAATCCCAAGGACAGAGGAGCCTGGCAGGCCACAGTTCATGGAGTCACAAGACTTGGACAGGACTTAGTGACTAAACCATTACCATCATGGTAGTCCTATGTTTAGTTTTTTAAGGAACCTTCATGCTGTTTCCCCCAGTGGTTGTACCAATTTGCATTCCTACCAACAGTATAAGAGTATTTCCTTTTCTCTACACCCTCTCCAGCATTTATTGTTTGCAGATTTTTTTGATGATATGGTCATTCTGGCTTGTATTAGGTGATACCTCATTGTAGTTTTGATTTGCATTTCTTTAATAGTGATGTTGAGCATCTTTTCATGTGCCTCTTGGCTATCTGTATGTCTTCTTTGGAGAGATATCTGTTTAAGTCTTCCACTAACCTTTTTTTTCTGGTTTCATTCTTTTATTTTATTATTATTATTATTATTATTTGCATTTCCAAAAATTTTTATGTTCATTCATTTATTTTTTTGCTTTACAATACTGTATTGGTTTTGCCATACATTGACATGAATCCACCACAGGTGTACATGAGTTCCCAACCCTGAACCCCCCTCCTACCACCCTCCCCATATCATCTCTCTGGGTCATCCCAGCACACCAGCCTCAAGCATCCTGTATCCTGTATCAAACCTAGACTAGCGATTCGTTTCTTACAAGATAGTATACATGTTTCAATGCCACTCTCCCAAATCATCCCACCCTCTCCCTCTCCCACAGAGTCCAAAAGTCTGTTCTATACATCTGTGTCTCTTTTGCTGTCTCACATACAGGATTATCATTACCATCTTTCTAAATTCCATATATATATGTTAGTATACTGTATTGGTGTTTTTCTTTCTGGCTTACTTCACTCTGTATANCACCCTCCCCATATCATCTCTCTGGGTCATCCCAGCACACCAGCCTCAAGCATCCTGTATCCTGTATCAAACCTAGACTAGCGATTCGTTTCTTACAAGATAGTATACATGTTTCAATGCCACTCTCCCAAATCATCCCACCCTCTCCCTCTCCCACAGAGTCCAAAAGTCTGTTCTTTTGATTGTATTTTTTTATATTGCATTCCATAAGCTGTTTCTATATTTTGGATATTAATCCTCTGTCTGTTGCTTCATTTGAAAATATTTTCTCCAATTCCAAAGTTTGTCTTTTCATTTCATTTATGGTTTCCTTTGCAGTACAAAGCTTTTAAGTTTAATTAGTTCCAATTTTTTCCACTTGTTTTTATTTTCATTATTTTAGGAGGTAGATCAAAAAAGATCTTGCTGAGATTTATGTCAGAGTGTTTTTCTTGTGTTTTAGTCTAAGAATTTCACAGTGTCCAGTATTAAATTTCTTCAATCCATTCCAAGCTTACTGAGTCAATTGAAGTGATGTGGATTAACCTAGAGCTTGTCTTACAGAGTGATGTGAGTCAGAGAAAGGCAGCACATATTAACACATATATACAGAATCTGATGAGCCTATTTTCAGGGAAGGAATAGAGGCACAGACATGAAGAATGGACTTGTGGACACAGGGTGGGGAGGGAGAGAGGGAGATGAGTTGAGAGACCTGCTTGACATAAATACACTACCATGAGAAAAATAGATAGCTAGCAGGAAGCTGCTGTATGGTTCAGGGAGCTCAGCTCGGTGCTCTGTGATGACCAAGATGGGTGGGATGGAGGGGGTGTTGGAAGGAGGCTCAAGAGGGGCAGAATATATGCATGCATATGGCTGATTCACAATGTGCAGCAGAAATTAATGCAACATGATAAAGCACTTATATATAATAATAATAATAAAATACTGAGAAGACATCCACAAGCTTCAACTGCCTGCAAAAGGAGCTTTGGTATCAAAAAGATTAAGAATCTTGTTTCGAATGCTTTTGTCAGGCCCTAGCCACCAATTCTCTTCATCTGAATCACAGGGAATAACTTTGGTCATTTCTTAGCTCTGGTAGAAACTAATTAAGAAAAAAAGGTATAACAATCACAATCCCCTAACAAATTCAGTGCTCATAATTTCCAAGGATATAGCTTCTTTATTCTCAGTAAAATAAAATCACATTCCGCAGATGCCAGATCCTCATATCACTGGCTTACAGATGGGTTTCCTGCCAGTCAACATGTGCAGTTGCCAGGACTGCTGCTCTGACATTCTGATAAGGTTGGAATCATGCCTTTTAAAAATAACAACATTCTTAAGGCAAATGATTGTTTTACGATGGCCTTCTGACACTGTCCATACACAATGAGATCATTAAGTCAATCAGATCTGAATCATGGGGTCATTCTACTCTACTGCAGTCAATAACAAAGCCATTTATCTATTGTTACTTTTCATATCTTATGATGCCAGTGTTTCTATTATGTGCATTACTATTTCTACAACTCCTTAGAAAGTATAAGTGATGGATGGAATATATGTCAAAGAATACACACACACACACATATATATACACACACACATATATATATATATATACCTGACACATACTTTTCTGTGCAAGATTAAAATGGCAGTATTGGTAGTATAATAAAAGGTAAATATTCAAGTTTCCAGGGTTTCTGTGAGCCTTAGATGTTTCCACTGCAAAACTCAACATGCATTCATGTGCACTATAAAAACATAACCACATTAAGCAACAGAATTACCATCTACCCCATTATACTGTGAATATGTGAAAAATAGAAACCATGGTTTCATATATATGAAATTTACCAGGGCTAACTCATAATCAAGGGCTAAGAAATTACCTCCAGATTTTTATCAACACAAAAGTGACCTTGAAACCTGTGAGTGTTTTGTTCAAGAAAAGAAGGAAGTCCATTGTATTGTGTTCTAGCTTCAAAATGATATTTTTGTTTCTTACATTATTGGTATTTAATGTCAATTTTCATTTAACAAGATTTGCATGCAACTGTCTGTGGATCCCATAAACCCTATGAGTCAGAGGCTGAAGAAAGGAAAATTCTAGAAACAAGATTCAAACGTCATTCTCCATATACATTCTGCTAAGTATATGGGGGATATTTGTACAACGTTAGTCTGTTCATTTGTAAAATGGAAGATATGGTCTTATTCAAAAATTTTTGTGGGTTTTAAATGAAATGCTGCTGCTGTTGCTAAGTCGCTTCAGTCGTGTCCGACTCTGTGCGACCCCATAGATGGCAGCTCACCAGGCTCCCCCGTCCCTGGGATTCTCCAGGCAAGAACACTGGAGTGGGTTGCCATTTCCTTCTCCTTTAAATGAAATAATAGTATACAAATAAACTATGGGGTAGAAAGTAGCAGCTCAATAAATATTAATCCTGTTATCTCGTTCCCTTTTAAAATAGATCTCAAGATATTCTCATAGTGTTCAAGGAAACTCTAATTTTATTCAAACCCTTTACATGAAAATTTATAAAATAAAATGCCCCCTTGTCCTGAGAAAGTGTCTTATGGCTCTGTGTAATAGTGGGATCTATGGAGAAATGGAGAACATGAGCCTGGCTAACATCATACAAACTGCAAACATTACAGAACCACTGCATGAGCCAAATAAATAACCAAAAAGGAAGCATTCAGTCTGCTGGGCAACCCAACTAAAATGATATTATCAGGGAAAATAATTTTCTCAGCCATGAAGTCTTCTTCTTTGGTGTGGAAGAGTCCTGAAGATTCCTAAATAGGGTGACCCAGAGGTAATCTATTTGTGTCATCACTGTTTCCGTTATTTTAAATTGCTGAACTTGATTCAAATTTGGATGGTAAAGAAATTTTTAGGGTCCACATAAGTGTATAATGCTCTGAATAGAGCTCTACTTCTTTGAATAACAACACTTCCTTTCATGACACTGCTCTGCATGCAGAAAGGGCAAACAGTTTAAAAATGAAGTACAGCCAGCACAAAGGAGCAGCCTCTGCCAATTTGCCTCCTACCCAGAGGAATGCATGTCTCCCAAGCTAGCCCTGCACTGCAAGATGAGAATCCAAAGGGAAAAGTTCTCTTTAGTGTACTTCTTTTGTGCTCCTTAACTAAATCATGAATTTTTGATTTGTTATCTGAAACATTCTTTCTAAAATAAATTTGCTTTTCTATAAGATGGGTGCTCTCATTCATTTTTGTCTCCTTGTTTTCAAGGTAGGAGGAATATAAATCACGCATCCAGTCACACATGACTGTTAATGCCATCTAACTGGGGACCCCAGATATGTGAAAAGTTTAAGTGAATTTGATTCATCTGCTCTCTGTGACTGTTGTGTTGGGAATACTGAGGTGCCATGAGAAAGTTAAATGTAAGTTACAGTCTTCAGATCATTGGGGCCACCTCCCTATAGTGGGTGATCTGATTTAAGATGTTTGTCTCTCTTCTGCTCTATCAGTATTTGCCTGGATTTGAGTAAAATAGAAATCAAAGACTGGTGAATATGAACATCCACAAGGAATGAAGCAGCTCCATAATGTGTAAGGTGGCAGGTTCATGATCAGCTGGGGGTATAGAGAATCTGACAAAGTATAAATAATGGGAGAACAGAGAACATGAAGTGGAAAATGACTGAGTAAGGTTTATATACGTTCTCTGTTTGGAACTGAATACTCAGTGAGGTGGGGGCTAGATCAGAACAGCAGAGAGGAGGAAGAGTACAGGAAATGAAGTTGTACTTTGCTGTGCTTGATTTTTGTGCTATGCTCTGCTTAGTTGCTCAGTCATGTCCAGCTCTTTGCAACTCCATGGACTGTAGCCCACCAGGCTACTCTGTCCATGGGGATTCTCCAGGCAAGAATATGGAATGGGTTCCCATGCCTTCTTCCAGGGGATCATCCCAACCCAGGGATTGAACCCAGGTCTCTTACATTGCAGGCAGATTCTTTACTATCTGAGCCACCAGGGAAACCCAAGAATACTGGAGTGGGAAGCCTATCCCTTCTCCAGGGGATTTCACAACCCAAGAATCAAGCTGGGGTCTCCTGCATTGCAGGCAGATCCTTTAGCAGCTGAACAACCAGGGAAACCCCACCTTTCTGATTACCATATGCCATATTAGGTGCAGATAACCTATTAGACAGTATAAGATGTAAATGAGATATCTGCTGTTGTGGGTTGGATCCAGGGCCTTAGAAAATCAACTAGTAAGAACTCAGTGTTACCAAAGGAAACTGCATTCCAAGAACTAATAGAAAGGATTCCTGGGCATTGAGTGTCCAGGCCCTGGGTGTGGTCAAAGTCAGGTAGGTGTCAGCTTTATGGTTGTGGGTATTCTCCTAGCTTGGTAGTAGCAGACCAGCAACTAGATGTAAGGACAAAAAGGTGGTCTGATACCTAACTGGGGCAATATAAGATATCAAGTGATGATCAGATTAGTTGGCAGGACCTGAAAGCCTGAACTTAATCATACATTAAGACAGATTCCAGTCATACAAACTGTACAAACACATCCAGAGACTTTGGTGCAATAGGCACAAAGCTTTCCAGGAATCATGCAGTCACACTGACTCCAGATTCACAGCTGCTAAGCAATTTCCTCCTGAGAAAACTGAATGCAAGTCAAGAAGCAACAGTTAGAACAAGACATGAACAACAGACTGGTTCCAAATTGGAAAGAAGTGTGTCAAGCCTAATTATTGTCACCCTGCTTATTTAACTTATATGCAGAGTACATCATGTGAAATGCCAGGCTGGATGAAGCACAAGCTGGAATCAAGATTGCTGGGAGAAATATCAATAACCTCAGATATGCAGATGACATCACCCTAATGGCAGAAAGTGAAGAGGAATTAAAGAGCCTCTTGATGAAAGTTAAAAAGGAAAGTGAAAAAGCTGGCTTAAAACTCAACATTCCAAAAAAAAAAAAAAAAATAGACCATGGCATCTGATCCCATAACTTCACGGCAAATAGATGGGGAAACAATGGAAACAGTGACAGATTTTATTTTGGGGGGCTCCAAAATCACTGCAGATGGTGACTGCAGCCATGAAATTAAGACACTTGCTCTTTGGAAGAAAAGCTAAGACAAACCTAGACAGTGTATTAAAAAGCAGAGACAATACTTTGCTGACAAAATTCTGTATAGTCAAAGCTCTGGTTTTTCCAGTGTTCATGTACAGATGTGAAAGTTGATCCATAAAGAAGGCTGAGTCCCAAAGAATCGATGCTTTTGAACTGTGATGCTGGAAGGGACTCTTGAGAGTCCCTTGGACAGCAAGGAGATTATACCAGTCAATCATAATGGAAATCAACCTGAATATTTATTGGAAGGACTGATGCTGAAGCTGAAGCTCCAGTACTTTGGCCACCTGATGAGAAGAGCAGACTCATTGGAAGAGACTCTGATTCTGGGAAAGATTGGAGGCAGGAGGAGAAGGAGACAACAGAGGATGAGATGGTTGGATGGCATTGCTTATGCAATGGACATGAATTTGAGCAAGCTCTAGGAGATAGTATGGGACAGGGAAACATGTACAGATGTGAAAGTTGATCTATAAAGAAGGCTGAGTCCCAAAGAATCGATACTTTTGAACTGTGATGCTGGAAGGGACTCTTGAGAGTCCCTTGGACAGCAAGGAGATTATACCAGTCAATCATAATGGAAATCAACCCTGAATATTTATTGGAAGGACTGATGCTGAAGCTGAAACTCCAGTACTTTGGCCACCTGATGAGAAGAGCAGACTCAGTGGAAAAGACTCTAATTCTGGGAAAGATTGGAGGCAGGAGGAGAAGGAGACAACAGAGGATGAGATGATTGGATGGCATTGCTTATGCAATGGACATGAATTTGAGCAAGCTCTAGGAGATAGTATGGGACAGGGAAGCTTGATGTGCTTCAGTCTATGGGGTCACAAAGAGTTGGAAATGACTGAAGAGCAACTAAACTATTTCCAAAATCGTTTATTTACCACTTACTTACACCCATACTTTTTACAAAAAGACATGTTATCAAATACGAGCACAGATTGTTGACCAAAGATTCTGGTTCACCTACTCACAGTAAACAACTGTTGTCAAGATGCAGACACCAAGCCAAGGATCACAGTTCTTAGTCCTCTTGCCTCAAGTGGTATATCACGTGAATGGTTCTTACCTGGCAGAATGATATATGTCATTTTCAGCCATGCTGCTTGAGAAGCAAATGTGCCCACTCCATCCTCTCACTCTCCATTTGCCACTGTACATAGAGGGCTATGCAACCCTAAGAGAAGGCTGAGCCACGTAAGGAAGGCAGCTTCAGTCCCTGGATCACCATGAGGAGAAGTCTACCAGTCAGGAATACCAGCACTGAACTGTTATGCAAGCAAAATATGAACTTCTTTGCAAAATCACAGAAGGATGTAACATCTGCAAGTATTACACTAATAAATGTACTGAAATACATACCACACAATGAAAATCAGAAAATGAAAAGATCAGGCCAAAAGGAAAATGTGTAAAGCCAAAATTTAATGTTAGTACACAAAAATATGTGCCTAACATTGGTAGTGTTTCCATCAGATGTACAGAGGCCAGAATAAGATGTATCTGACTTGAAGAGATTCTCAGTGGGGTCCTCATAAAGGGAAGCCTATAATGTAATGGACAACTAGAAAATTGATTAAAATACATGTTCTAGAGTCCAGAAGTCTGGCTTCCATTACCGGCTTTGCAAGGTACTAGCTTACTTAGGCAGGTTAACTAACTTTTCAAAGCTTCCATTTTCTGAACTATAAAGTAAGGATAAGGGTATTCCATAGGATTTTTGTGAAAATGAAATAAAAATAATCCATGTAAAATGCTTGAAAAAGTTCATTCCACATAGTGCTACATGAATGTTCTAAATAAAACTGAAGCCATCATCTTTATAAAGCCATCATCCTATATTTTAAAAAATACTATTTTTTAATCATAAGATTGGCTATTAGAAATGATAATGAGTTCAAATCTCTGAAGTATTAAAGAAACCCAGATCCTAACTGACATCTCCTGACACCTGGGAAAGATTAGGAACAAAGTGCCAATCAAAAGTCATAGCTCAGAGCTGCTCTGTGGCATGTCAGAAGCAGATTCTGCTCCATACCCCATGTACATGTGGCAGGGTTCCAGACTTCACCTTTTTGCAGATAAGGCTTCTAATGCTCAGCTCCTGGCTTACTGAGGATTAACCTGGATAGAACTGGCCTCTACCTCACAAACAGTGGGGCCTGAAAATGAATGGAATTAGCTATCACAATGACTGACCTTAACAGGCCTTCAAGAGCAAGAATTTAAATTCCTTTAATAATGCAGTTAATCTGCCCACTAAAATCAGAAAACTACATAAATGTATTATTTCTGAAATGGGCTAAATGCTATGTCTCCCCAAATTCACATGTTGAAAGTATAATCTGCAAGGTGAGGGTACAGGAGATGGGGCCTTTGGGAAGTAATTGTATCATGCAGGCAGAACCCTCACAAATGGGATAGGGCCCTTACAAATAGAGACCCTAGAGAGATCCCTTACCCCTTCAAGTGTGTGGTTACAGCAAAAACACCTCTGTTTATGAATCAGAAAGTGGACCCTCAACAGGCACCAAATCTGCCCACACCTTCCTCTCTGACTCTCCAGCCTCCAGAACTGTGAGGAATGAATTTCTGTTGCTATAAGCCACTGTGGCTAAGGTATTTTGTTACAGCAGCCCAAATTGACTAAGACAATTTCCTAATCCTTTCATTAGTGTTTTGAGTTTGAATTATTCTTCCTTCTAAGGAAAAGTAAGTAGTTGTCTGATAACATCCAGCTATGTACCAGAGATGGAGGAGACATCCATCTCTAAGATACATGGTCCCTTTCCATTGAAGTGTCCCTAATTCGAACTTCTCCTACCTTTCAGCTTTGAAGGATTAGACAATGAAAACTACACACATACACACACATGCAAAAAGTCCAAGGTCCAAGTCACCTGTCATCCCTCAGGATGTGATTTTCTTCATCATTTAACTGTCTTCCCCTGAAGAACAAATTATGCTACCCTGAAAGGAATGCTAATCTTTTAGTCCACAGGGAAAAGGCAACAAACAGCCAAATATCCGCTCATCACAATGAGCTTAAATGAAGCAGGATTTAAGCTGCTCTTATGTGGACAAACCATGATCTTTATTAGAGTTTACTTTGCATAATTACCTCAGGGAACTATGATAAGCCCAGAGCCATTTCTGAGTCTTGCATTCTTTGTATGTTGCTTTGCCCAAGGAGGTAAATATAAATTAGAGGATTCTGCCAAGCTCCTTAGATTCCTGAATTATCCACCACAAAGAGAGAAGCTTAGCATCCTGGAACCCTTTGGGTATCTGAGAACACACTCTGAGCCAAAGGAGAAATATACAGATCATTTCTCTGCCTCGGAGAAAAATAGAAAGTTGCTGAGGGGGTAGTATGACAGTAAGTATTTACACAGATTTGTTTTCCCAAAGCTAATGTAGAGGACTCTGAACAGTGTCTTTAGTAGAGCTGTAACTTCAAATGACCATAACCAAGAAAAGCTGTGGAAAAAAACAGGTTTATCTTAGAGATGGCCGAGACCTTGCCACTAATTCTCCTCCTGGAAAGTTGCAGGGAATGAGAGATGGTTTGAAGAGCTGAGAGACACAGGAAATAGAAGAAGGGCCCAGTAGAGTGAGGCAGTTTGAGGGGACAACAGACACAAGTGTATGGTCAGGATGTTCATGATGGTTGTTTTCTCTCTGTACATCCCCTGCTTGACTAGTGCCTGCTCTACCTACACTCTCCTCACCTGACTGACCTTATGCATACTTTCCCCAGGCCCGAGCTAATGACCGACCTAACTTTGGCCATTATGACAGCTTATCAAAGGGGTAGTGAGGGGCAAGCTCCTCTACTGGTTTCTCTGGTAAATGATGAGTCCCTATAATCATAACCTCCCCCTTACCCCTGGAAGTGAAGACATCTGCCGCACATGGCAGAGCGTCACTCCAGGACCTTGCTTAGAACATGTAAGATTCCCCCATCCATTAAGCCATCAATTTCTCTGTCACTGACTCCAGGCTCTTTCTTTGGTCTTGAAGCTGTGCAAAAACAAGATATATGATGTTGCCCCGAAATAAAGAGAAGCCCCAAGTAAATGCCCACTTGGTCCATCCACGATTGTGGATATGAAGATATGTGGATATTAAAGAGATATGACGTGAGACTTTCAGCAAAGAAGAGCTTTGGCACCTGAAAGACCCCACCTCCCTTTCTACAGAGCAATCAATCACTCCTCAAGCAAAAGGAAGTGTTGGCGCCCCTTGTTTATGTGCATCCAAGGAGAAAGAAGTTGGTCTCTAGGAGGAAACAAAATAATAAACATGCATTCATTTTATGCCTTGAAGAACTTTAATTCTAGAAGTTCTGGCAGAAGTTCAACCATAGGATTCCAAGTAAAAGATACGTCACAGAAAATAAGGGTGTCTTTGATTGCAAAGAGTCTCTCATCAATAAAACAGAGCTACCCTACTGAATCCCAGTTTTACTTTCTAATAGGAAAGTATAATTGAAACCTATGAGGTTTAGAGCAGCTGGAAAAGTATAAAAGGTCATCTAAACCAGTGGTTTTCTTAGTCGATGGAGCATCAGGGTGCCAGGAGAGAAGCATCAACAACCACCTTGCCTTATAATTGAGGAATGTCACTCACGGAGGTTAAGGGGTAGACCGGATTTGCCGTAAATGAGCTAGAGCTACAGCTTGGGCTTCCTTTTCTGACATTCCACCTACCATGTCACCTGCTTATCATGTCTTATATGATTCTTTCATAGCTTTTTTTTTTCTTCAGAGCCCTTTTTATTAAGATTTTCTGAAATTCTCAGACTAAAAAACATAGCTCAGACTGTACACACTTAAGAGTAAATTGGACTAGACATGTCCTATAACCATAAGCTTCCATTAGGAAGTTTTGGAACCACCTTTACTACATTCAACAGAACAACAAAAATCAACAAGAAATTTCCAAGATCTAGATTCCCATAAGAATCTTCTCAAGCTTAATTTTCATGCTATTTCACATTTAGGATTAATTGCCATACATGTGACTTGAGGTGACTATTGCTCAAAGCCAGTTCCTCCATTACTGAAGCTGTTATCAGCATTTTGGAATTAGAGAATAAGGCCATATCTTCAGGAACTTCCTAGGAGGCACAAAACAGTAATCCATCAACATGCAATAATGCCTTTTGGTGTATTAGTGTACCATCTTAGCTAATTGTTATGAATCAAAAGGAATGGGAAAAAATACTGGTAACTTTGAGAATAAAGTAAATAGAAGGAAGAATATACAGAAATATATATTCATTTTATGCATGAAAGAATTGAACAAATAAGAGTGAGAGAAGGCTTGAATACAAGGAGCATGGAGGTTAGGTAGGAACTTAGGCAAGATGCTGAAAAAGATTCAAGCTTATTTCTAAACCCCACCACAGACAGTCCCCATTGTGGCCCAGGAAAGCTCACAGATATGCTACAAAATAACCACAGAGACTTTTCTAAACCAGGTGGATGCATCTTAGGCACACAGTGGATGCAAACTAACCACAGGGGCTTCTCCATCTACAGCACATGGTGCCCTTGATGCACAGCTGTGTCCTCAAGTGACCTTAGGCAGCTGGATCCCAGACTGAATTATGGGAAAGACGTGAACCATAGAACCTGTTATGTAACTAGCAACTGTCAATCAAAACTGTCAGTCCATGCCCACTTAGATGAATACATAATAACTCTGCCTGGAGAACTCTGTATATCATCATTGCAGCACCAGTGCCTCTCTTGACTTGGCCCACCTCTCCCTTGAGGTATTCTTTCTGTTCTTTTTTATTTTTTTATTTTACTTGACAATACTGTATTGGTTTTGCCATACATCAACATGAATCCGCCACACGTGTTCCCAATCCTGAATCTTTCTGTCCTTTTTTAATAAGTTTGTTTTTGCCATGGGTAAGACCTCAGCTTTCTTGTGTATTCACCAAGAACCAAGGCCCACAGGGAGGGCCTTCTTCAACCCTTCCCGAATCTTGTAACATGGAGAGACATAAACCCTACAGGTGAGAGCTGGAACTAACCTGGACACTTTGAGGATTCTGGGTGCTTAAAAACAAAAGCCCAAGTAGAAGATCTATGGGCAGAAAAGAGAGACTAGAGACAGGGCAAAGATTTTTACTAATGACCATTCTTACCCAGGGTCAGGCTTGCCTCGTTCTATTTCCAAGACTTAATACAGGGATTACTAGAACTAATCACTAGGTTTCCCAGGTGGCACTAGTGGTAAAGAACCCACCTGACAATGCAGGATAAATAAGAGACACAGGTTTGATCCCTGCATCTGGAAGATCCCCTGGAGAAGGAAACGGCAACCCACTCCAGTATCCATAGACAGAGGAACCTGGTGAGCTACAGTCTTTAGGGTCACAAAGAGTCAGACACAACTGAAGCAGCCTAGCACACACACACTAGAACCAAAAACAATAGAGACATTTATTTTTTATATGTGGTTTAATATATATATAATTATCTGATTTGCTAGCCAATATTTCTTTTCTTGTATTTTTTCTGTCTGCATATGTAACATTATAAATGACTTTGGGAATAATCTTCAATTCCATCTATTCAACTATTTGCATTTCCTCACTACAGCCTGCTGAAATCCTCACATAATATTCAGATTGATTTTTGGATGCCCTTATGATATCCACAACTATAGAAGCAGTCAGAGTGATATAGACAACAGTGTCATCATACCTTTCTGCGTGGTTTCACATTTGCAGTCTTTGGATATAAGATCCAAAACATGTCTGTGCCCCTTGTGTAAACAGTGAGTCCAAGGCTTTGCTGAGGATATAGGTTCCTTCTGCCAGCTTCTTCATTCTTTATTTTTCCCCTTTTAAATCATTCAAAAATCTTTGTACCCACATCTCATTTTTTTCCTTTAGGTATCTTTTTTTTTCACTTAACCATGCAAATTGTTTTCAGATATTCTTTGTGTGATGTTAGCAGCACAAATTAAGGTTGAATTATATGGCATTTTAAAAGCCATTTTGAAGGTTAAAAATAGCTTTTGTTGTGTTTCTTTATGACTTTGAATGCTCTGCAAAGAAACCTCCCAGGGACCCCACCCCCACATCCCTACAGTGCCTCATATTTGGGAGCAGTAGTCAGAGTCAAATTCTGTGCTTTCCTATTGAGAAATGACATTTGCAACTCTGTGGTTATCTTGTTGAATCAACCATTATAATTAGCATCCACTCTGCAGCACACCACCCTCCTCTCACAAGTGTATGTCCTAATATAATTCTCTTTATTGTTTACATTGTTTTGATAACATTTATTAGCACATTGTCAATGAATCACTCAATTTAAATGCCTCCCCCAATTCATAATCTTGTGATAAAAGATATTGTTCAAAATGTTAAAGACATCATGAAGAAGAATATTAACTGAAACTCCTGTGTTTGCTTGCCAGTTAAAGAAAAATCTTTCATTTAAAAAAGGGTAAGATAAATGGTAGTGATATGATTTTTCACAAGACTAGAATGCTGCAATTTGCTTGAGCAAATTTGCTTCTGTCATTCAAGTGTATGCTCCTTGGTTTTTGTCTCGTCACAACAAAGATTTGGAGTGATGGACATTAAAGCCCCCTCGGTGTGTCACAGCTCTCAGTCTTGGACAGACCGTGTTATAGCTCTCAGGTCTTGAATGGACTGTGTTATAGCTCTTAGACAAATCAGTGTTACAGCTCTATTTTATTTAGAAGATAGCAGGAAAATCCATCTTTGAGGTGTGAGGGCACGTCGATCCACAGATGAGAAGAGAAGAATGCCCCAGAGTGCTGGGGAGAGAGAGAGAGCTAGCTTTGGCTCCTTTTTTTATANATCAGTGTTACAGCTCTATTTTATTTAGAAGATAGCAGGAAAATCCATCTTTGAGGTGTGAGGGCACGTCGATCCACAGATGAGAAGAGAAGAATGCCCCAGAGTGCTGGGGAGAGAGAGAGAGCTAGCTTTGGCTCCTTTTTTTATATCCCCCCCCTCCCCCGCCCCCGGGCCTATCCTATGTAAACTGGGCCAGCCAGGAGTGTTGTTTGTTTTACCTGAGGTCCTCACTCTGGTCCTTGTACCTTCCTTTGTTCTATTTTTGAAAGCTTTTCTCTTCCTTATCTTTTAGCCACTGCCATTCTGGATTCTTTTTCCCTATTCTAACCACCTAATACCTCTAAAAGCCTACCTTGTAGGAAGACTTACTTTAGAAAAGCAAAATTTCACTAACTTAACAGACTTGTAAGCCTACAGAGATATAATTACATATTCTCTCCCTTAACTGATAAGTTCTTTGAGGTCCCAGGTTGCTACAGCAGAGCACAGAGAGTTGTACATTTGAAAATGAGATCCGGTTTGATGGCTTCTGGTTTGGCTTTCATTTCCAACCACAGTAGTCCAGTTTAAACCAATGAAGCTGATGACAGGGGTTCTATCTGGGTAAAAATCTGGAACAGTCTATTTTGACTCTAATACTTATTGATCTGACATTTAAAATCCTTTGTATCCATTCAAAAGCAAATTGCTTAAAATTTCTACTGCAGACCTGCCATACTTTGATTAAAGACCTCATGAAAAATATAAGTTAATAACAGATATGAATCCTTTTTAGAACTAGGCATAACTCCTATGAACCTAAAGAAATGTTGCAGTGCATTGTACGTTCCTATACACCAGTTCACCAAAGCAGTTCTCTTGCTTTCTGGAAAAGAAGCAACTGTTCATCAACCCCCTTACCCCAGGCAAGGACAGAAAGGCTACTTTTAGCTGGATGATGTGATTCAGGTGTCTTTGTGCCCACAGAGCTCAATTTCACTTTTTATGAAAGGAATCTCAGGATGGGGGAATCGTTTACTTTTTAGTTACTGAAGTCTATCAAGTCCCAGAAACTTCAGTGCTTTCAAAAGGAAAATACAAGTGCTATGGCAGGGTGTAGCCAATTGTGTCTTTTAAAAATACGGTGGGGTAGCTACATTTCACACAGAACCTTCAAAGAGATCAAATACTCTGCAGTGAATAATATAGGTGAAAAAATGTTCTCTTTTGTAACCATAGGTAGTCCTTGATTCCATAACAAGGTTGTGCTGGCAATTAAAATTTCCCAAGTCATGGTGTTTGAAAGCTAGAAGAAATCTCCATCTTTCCTGAATTACTTGAAGTCAGTGACTGCTAAACTATTAGTTTGAAAAAGAGATAGAGTGGGCTTGATGAGGGCTTCCCCGGTGGCCCAGTGGTAAAGAATCTGCCTGAAATGCAGGAGCCATAGGAAATGCAGATTCAATCCCTGGGTTGGGAAGATCCCCTGGAGGAGTGCATGGTAACCCACTCCAGTATTCTTGCCTGGAGAACTCCATGGACAGAAGACCTTGGCAGGTTACAGTCCGTAGGGTCGCAAAGAGTTGGAAATGACTGAAGTGACTAAGCACACACACACACATGTTTAGTGAACTACCAGTGCTAATAAAACCATTCTAAAAGATCAATTAAAGAAATCTTCAGCCTTGATTAATTGATGAAAATATTCAGAATCCATGTGATACTAATATTTTGTAGGAGGTCTTAGCCTATTCAGACTTTAACCATAGTAACGGAGACTTTTTCCTCACTACAAGTTTAAAACTGCAGTAAATTCATTCAATTCATGCTTTAGTCACATACAAATGAAATTTATGAAAAGTTCAACCTGTCACTTTCCTAGGAATGCCTCCTGATGAACATCCATTGATGACTGATTGATTCAGAAAATCATTGTGGGAAAAAGGAAAGATAGCATATTGAAATTATGTACCCCTGAAGGGCTGTGTATAGTAAATCCAGTATATAGTCCTTTTATTATTTATTAAATTATAAAGGAAATGAATATTGATTTCAGTAATTGAGGTAAAAAGTAAGCAAGTAATTGCCTTATGCTAAGGCAAGATAAAAATTATATACCATCTCATGGAAAGGATGAAAAAGATGTGAACATATTCTTAAATCATTACCTAGGTAATTAATAAAAATAATGGAAGCATTTTACCCCCTAGCAACTGATGGGAATACCCAGAAACATAATAAAAACTAACAAAAGTATCCAAATGTCATACTGCAGAGTGTGTTAAGAACTGTTGTTCCCATGCTGTTCTCAAACACACCTGCACACACAGATGGTAAATTGCTACCAGTAGCTTGAGTTGGAAAAGAAGAAAAAGGAAAGCCATCTTTTAAAAATATCATTTAAATGTTTTAGAACATCATATACTACATAAGTAAAGAACAGCTTTTTTCTTTTTATTTTTTTTCGATCTGGGGAGGGATCAGTCATATTTTTCTCACTCTAAATGATACTTCCTCAGGAAAAGAAATTTCAAAAATTCAGAAAAATATACAGAAGAAAAAGAGTTCTCACAAATCCACCGTTTTCGTGTATAATTCCTGTTTGGGCAGTGCATAGTTCTTGAATACTATTCTGATCACATGGAGATCAGTCAAAATCAATGAATGTCCAAAAGCAGTTGGTAATCAGCAAAGACTGTTGAAAATGAATGATAAAATAATCTAAAATAGAAGGAATATTTCTATCAGAGGCATCAGTTCAGTTCAGTTCAGTCACTCAGTCGTGTCTGACTCTTTGCAACGCCATGAATCGCAGCATGCCAGGCCTCCCTGTCCATCACTAAC
>SJYX01002967.1:59772-127171 GCA_006410675.1 Oreotragus oreotragus | reverse complement strand
TCAACATTCAGAAAATGAAGATCATGGCATCCAGTCCAATCACTCCATGGGAAATAGATGGGGAAACAGTGGAAACAGTGTCAGACTTTATCTTTTTGGGCTCCAAAATCACTGCAGATGGTGACTGTAGCCATGAAATTAAAAGACTCTTACTCCTTGGAAGAAAAGTTATGACCAACTTAGATAGCACATTCAAAAACAGAGACATTACTTTGCCGACTAAGGTCCATCTAGTCAAAGCTATGGTTTTTCCAGTAGTCATGTATGGATGTGAGAGTTGGACTGTGAAGAAGGCTGAGTGCCGAAGAATTGATGCTTTTGAACTGTGGTGTTGTACAAGACTCTTGAGAGTCCCTTGGACTGCGAGGAGATCCAACCAGTCCATTCTGAAGGAGATCAACCCTGGGATTTCTTTGGAAGGAATGATGCTAATGATGAAACTCCACTACTTTGACCACCTCATGCAAATAATTGACTCATTGGAAAAGACTTTGATGCTGGGAGGTATTGGGGGCAGGAGAAGAAGGGGAGGACAGAGGATGAGATGGCTGGATATCATCACTGACTCGATGGACATGAGTCTGGGCGTACTCCTGGAGTTGGTGATGGACAAGGAGGCCTGGCGTACTGCAATTCACAGGGTCGCAAAGAGTCAGACATGATTGAGTGACTGAACTGAACTGAAATGAAGTCTTAACCCAACCATTAACAGAATTATGCACACTTTTGATATCATCAGGCTTAATTATGTTTTCATTTAACAACGTCGTTAATTTTGAGGCTTACCAGGTGGCTTAGTGGTGAAGAATTTGTCTCCCAAGCAGGAGACCTGGGTTTGATCCCTGGATTGGGAAGATCCCCTGGAGAAGGGACCGGCTACCCACTCCAGTATTATTGCCTGAAGAATTCCATGGACAGTCCATGGGGTCACAAAGAGTTGGACACAACTGAGTCACTTTCACTTTCATTAATTTTAGGCTTGTTAACAAATATTTTAACAATGTATCAGCATGACCAGATACTGTAAGAGATGGTACATTTTAAGGTCACATAAAAGAAGGAGAAATAAGTTCAAAACTTAAGATAATAATACAGAGGAGAAATTATGTAAATCTCTACACAGAGTTGGACACAACTGAGTCACTTTCACTTTCATTAATTTTAGGCTTGTTAACAAATATTTTAACAATGTATCAGCATGACCAGATACTGTAAGAGACGGTACATTTTAAGGTCACATAAAAGAAGGAGAAATAAGTTCAAAACTTAAGATAATAATACAGAGGAGAAATTATGTAAATCTCTACACAGTTGTGGCATTTGAAAATGAGAAAAGCAATTAAAAGTGTTTACGTGTCAGAGCTGCTGAGCTGAGTGATCATTTGATATAGAGAAAGAAAGAAAGAAAAGGATTAGACTAGCATGACTCTCAGCTTTTCAGTTATGTCACGACGTGGATCATGGTGCCACCAGATAAATGAGCCTGGAAGGAGAAGGAGGTCAGTTTTGGAATACTATGCTTTAGGCATCAATACACTCAATTATATTATATATAGCTCTCTGGATTGGAGCTGATTTGAAAGTCATTGATGTCTAGGTAGCAGTTAACATCATGTCTTTTATGAGTTCTCTCAACAAATGAAATATTTACTACTTGCTCTTCCCTTATCCGATCTGTTTTCTATATAGACACACAAGCTATACTGATCTGACCTCAAGAATCAAAGAGAGTGAAATAGGGTAGTGCACCCTGATAGCAGAGTTGTGGGCTAGCTGCTGCTCTAGGGCTTGCATGTAGATAGGTTAGTTGCATTCTCTCCACACTCAAATCATAAGCAGCTCCTGAAGACCAATGCAGAGCAGTGAGCATGTGCCCTGGGTCCCCACTGTGCCAGCAACTGAGCACCCCTCACTGTTCCACTATACACAATGCCTAAACATGAGAGCTGAGTCCAGCTCCAACCTCCACACCTGCCCAGACTAGCCTTCCTCTACCATTCTGGTATATATAGGACCATGGGACACACTCCCTCCTCCAAGGTCACTGCTCGATCCATTGCCTGGACTTTTGAGCTCTGGCTCCTTCATATGCCTATTAACATTCCCGAGTCATCCTCTTTTCCACATTATGCCCCAAAGAAATGAGCAGTAACCCTCTGACAGCTCAGCAAGATGGTGTGGAGAGATGAGAACTGAGAGAAATATTATACAAGAGGGCAGAGAAAGAGGGGAACTGAACATGGACAACCAGAAGAGAAAATGTTATTGATGATCAAATTGACAGTAATCTGAGTGCCTGAAGAGGGGTACAGTCAGTGGATTTAGAATTATGAAGAACTAACTAAGAGGTAGAAAATATAAGTCATTTCTCTAAAAGCACTGCTGTTAGTCCTAAAAGGTGTAAGAAAAATTGCACAATGCATATAATACCATGCAAGTTCATGAACTTTACTCATTGGAGGTTTCCTGGGAACTGATTTATCTTTACTACTATTTCTACTTCTCTTTTTAAATTTTTTTATTTTTACTTTATTTTACTTTACAATACTGTATTGGTTTTGCCGTACATTGACATGAATCCACCACGAGTGTACATGAGTTCCCAATCCTGAACCCCCCTCCCACCTCCCACCTAATCATCTCTCTGGATCTTCCCTGTGCACCAGCCCCAAGCATCCTGTATCCTGTATCGAACCTAGACTGGCAATTCATTTTTTACATGATAGTATACATGTTTCAATGCCATTCTCCCAAATCATCCCACCCTCTCCCTCTCCCACAGAGTCCAAAAGACTGTTCTATACATCTGTTTCTCTTTTGCTGTCTTGAATACAGGGTCCTCATTACCATCTTTCTAAATTCCATATATATGTGTTAGTATACTGTATTGGTGTTTTTCTTTCTGGCTTACTTCACTCTGTATAATAGGCTCCAGTTTCATCCACCTCATTAGAACTGATTCAAATGTATTCTTTTTAATGGCTGAGTAATACTCCATTGTGTATATGTATCACAGCTTTCTTATCCATTCATCTGCTGAGGGACATCTAGGTTGTTTCCATGTCCTGATTATTATAAACAGTGCTGTGATGAACATTGGGGTACACGTGTCTCTTTCAGTTTTGGTTTCCTCAATGTGTATGCCCAGCAGTAGGATTGCTAGGTCATAAGGCAGTTCTATTTGCAATTTTTTAAGGAATCTCCACACTGTTGTTCTCCACAGTGGCTGTACTAGTTTACATTCCCACCAACAGTGTAAGAGGGTTCCCTTTTCTCCACACCCTCTCCAGCATTTATTGCTTGTAGGCTTTTGGATTGCAGCCATTCTGACTGGTGTGAAATGGTACCTCATTGTGGTTTTGATTTGCATTTCTCTGATAATGAGTGATGTTGAGCATCTTTTCATGTGTTTGTTAGCCATCCATATGTCTTCTTTGAATAAATGTCTAGTTAGTTCTTTGACCCATTTTTTGATTGGGTCATTTATTTTTCTGGAATTGAGCTGCATAAGTTGCTTGCTTCTGATATGCTTGGTTATCTGTTTTCTCATTCCATACAAAATTATAATGAGCAAATCAGAAGGGAGAACACAGTAAGAATAGTAAATAAAACATCACAATCTATCAAAAGAGAAGAACTGAGGGGGGAAAAAGAACACCAAACCTCAAACAGAACAATCCAGCATCATTTAGTATGAATATAAACCACTTTAAACAACTCACCCAGAGAAAAATCATTGGATTTCAGCAAAATACAATAAATGATATTCACAAGATCAATCTTGGTTGTTAGGAAAATGACAAACTGTGTTCAATGGACTCAATTTTAGAAGATTATAAAGTGAAAAAAGCTTTATCTAAACTTTTTTTTAGACGTTGGATCCTTAGAAGGGTAGTATTCAATTACCGAGGAAATGCACACACACAAAACATGGTATTACCCAATGATACTGAGCAAATGAGATTTTACTCAACACAGGACAGAAATGGTTACCAGTTATCAAACTCAGACTAAGCTCAAATCAGCATTGGATAATTTTAGGAAAAAATTCATAAAATACTTTCTGCTTATTTTATTAACTGCTCAATTTTCAGTTAAACTTTTTTCTTCATGTGCTAGTTTTATTTTCTGACAACTTCTACTTCTCATTGCCATTATGTAAAGTATATCCTATATAGAATGTTTGGAGCAATGTTATTCTCTGGAATGGCCTTTAGTTTCTTTGAACTATAAGCTCCAAGTCCATAAATGTGTGATACATAAATACTGATAAGTGGAGGCCCTCTGTATTCACTGTTCTGAATGTTCACTCTCAATACTGACAATTTGTTTCCATCCGCTGAGTCCCATCTTTACCTAGTCCCGAGCCCCCTAGCCCCAGACCAGCTGCTAGTAACGATGCTCCTCACACCAGTCCCACTTGTTAAAACAAGAATCAGCAATAGTGGAAATTAACAACATATTAACATTTATTGGAAGCTTACTTCTTGCTACAACACTAAAAGAAAAGAATTGGTGGGAAAGTTTGTACTGGAGGAAAAGAAAAATTCGTGAAGAAAACAAATTATGCTTTATCATTTGGGCAGCATAGGTAAAGGAAAATTGATTATTGATTTATATCTGTGCTTTATAGAAAGGATTTATCTGTCTTATAGCTAAGATGCACCCAGACAGGAGAAGGCAAGGGGTATAGGAGTCACTATGACCATTACTTGTCATAGCAAGTTTCTTTTCAACTGACGTAATCTACAGTATGATATAGAAAATTTTTGATTGATTGTGAAATGGCAGTCTCCACTCTAGGCTGAGTTAAAACTAGCTGGGAGTTTCAACTTCTAGAACATTCAAAATGAGTTTCCAGATCTCTGGGCACAGAGCATAGGAGACAGAACAATGGAAAAGCTAGACTCAGTTACTCAGAGAGGGATACTGAACAGAGTAGAAAGAAAGTGGAGAGAAAAACCCAGGAGACACTGCATCAGGGAAAAGATACCCACTTTCACTTCACTGCCATAAACAGTTCCATTAATATTTTGACTAACCCAATAAAAGGCCTTGCAACCCTGGGCATTTAGCTTCATCTCTGCCCTTCCCAGATTCCAGTCGCTTCAATGCCTACATAAAGCTGTCCAATAAAACAAGTATTACTGCTAACTTCCTTTAACATATTGTACTTTTCAAGGTTGCCCAGCCATGGTTATGCTCTCATGCTGTCATTTCTCAAGTGAGTTACAGTCTTTATTTTCCCTCTTGCTCCCTCTGTTTTTGTCACCCACATGCTGGGGCCTTCATGGTCTCAATACTTTCTGGGGAATAAGGCTGATTTCCATCAGGCACAAAGAAATGGAACTCCACTTGAAAAAGCAGTATAGCTTTTAGGTATTCATGAATCAAAAGAGCTAGTTATCCATAACTATTTAACCTGGAAAAGCAAGCACAGATGTACAAATGTGATATCAAGTAGGTGATTGGAAAGAAAAAAAAAATTTCTAGAGAGGACACTTTTTGGTCTGACAGTTACTAGAAAATTTGCAGTAGCAGAAAAAGGATCATGTATCCTGCTGCTGCTGCTGCTAAGTCACTTCAGTGGTGGCTGACTCTGTGCAACCCCATAGATGGCAGCCCACCAGGCTCCTCTGTCCCTGGGATTCTCAGGCAAGAATACTAGAGTGGGTTGCCATTTCCTCCTCCAATAAATGAAAGTGAAATTGAAGTTGCTCAGTCGTGTCTCACTCTTTGAGACCCCATGGACTGCAGCCTACCAGGCTCCTCCGTCCCTGAAATTCTCCAAGCAAGAATACTGGAGTGGGTTGCCATTTCCTTCTCCAATAAATGAAAGTGAAACTGAAGTCGCTCAGTCGTGTCTCACTCTTTGTGACCCCATGGACTGCAGCCTACCAGGCTCCTCCGTCCATGCGATTTTCCAGGCAAGGGTACTGGAGTTGCCATTTCCTTCCCCAGCATGTATCCTGCTGCTGCTGCTAAGATGCTTCAGTTGTGTCCGACTCTTTACGACCCCATGGACTGCAGCCCACCAGGCTCCCCCGTCCCTGGGATTCTCCAGGCAAGAACACTGGAGTGGGTTGCCATTTCCTTCTCCAGTGGATGAAAATGAAAAGTGAAAGTGAAATTGCTCAGACGTGTCCAACCCTCAGCTACCCCATGGACTGCAGTCTTCCAGGCTCTTCCGTCCATCACTAATAATATGCAGGAGTGAGCCAGAGAGACTCTATTTGGATGAGGGCAGAGTAAACTGCTCAGGATCACCTTAATAAACAAGGCAGATGGCATTCATCAGCTCTTTGACCTTGGACAGGTTATTATACCTCTCTGGGATTGTTTTATTATTGGGATATAGTTGCTTTACAATGTTATATTAGTTTCTGCTGTACAATGAAGCACATCAGCAATATCTATACATCTGTCCCCTCCATCTTGGAGGTTCTTTAGTTCTTTGCTTTCTGCCATAAGGGTGGTGTCATCTGCATATCTGAAGTTGTTATTTCCCCTGGCAATCTTGATTCCAGTTTGTGAGTCATCCAGCCCAACATATCACATGATGTACTCAGCATATAAATTAAATAAACAGGGTGACAAAACACAGTCTTATCATATTACTTTCCCAATTTTGAACCTGTAAGCTGTTCCATGTCCAGTTCTGTTTCTTCTTGACCTGCACACTGGTTTCTCAGGAGGCAGGTAAGGTGGTCTGGTATTCCTATCTTTTTAAGAATTTTCCAGTTTGTTGTGATCCATACTGTCAAAGGCTTTAATGAAGTCAATGAAACAGAAGATGCTTTTCTGGAAAGTCCTTGCTTTCTCTATGATCCAAAGAGTGTTGGTACTTTGTTCTCTGGGTCCTTTGCCTTTTCTAAACCCAACATCTGGAAGGTCTCAATTTATGTGCTGCTGAAGCCTAGCTTGAAGGATTTTAAGCATAAGCTTACTAGCGTGTGAAATGAGTACAATTGTGCAGTAGTTTGAACATTCTTTGGCATTGCCCTTCTTTGGGATTGGAATGAAAACTGATTCTTCCAGTCCTGTGACCATTGCTGAGTTTTCCAAATTTGGTGACATACTCAGTGCAGTACTTTAATGGCATCATATTTTAGGATTTGAAACAGCTTAGCTGGAATTCCATCACCATCACTACTTTTGTTCATAGTAATGCTTCCTATGGCCCTCNCTGCAGTAGCAGAAAAAGGATCATGTATCCTGCTGCTGCTGCTGCTAAGTCACTTCAGTGGTGGCTGACTCTGTGCAACCCCATAGATGGCAGCCCACCAGGCTCCTCTGTCCCTGGGATTCTCAGGCAAGAATACTAGAGTGGGTTGCCATTTCCTCCTCCAATAAATGAAAGTGAAATTGAAGTTGCTCAGTCGTGTCTCACTCTTTGAGACCCCATGGACTGCAGCCTACCAGGCTCCTCCGTCCCTGAAATTCTCCAAGCAAGAATACTGGAGTGGGTTGCCATTTCCTTCTCCAATAAATGAAAGTGAAACTGAAGTCGCTCAGTCGTGTCTCACTCTTTGTGACCCCATGGACTGCAGCCTACCAGGCTCCTCCGTCCATGCGATTTTCCAGGCAAGGGTACTGGAGTTGCCATTTCCTTCCCCAGCATGTATCCTGCTGCTGCTGCTAAGATGCTTCAGTTGTGTCCGACTCTTTACGACCCCATGGACTGCAGCCCACCAGGCTCCCCCGTCCCTGGGATTCTCCAGGCAAGAACACTGGAGTGGGTTGCCATTTCCTTCTCCAGTGGATGAAAATGAAAAGTGAAAGTGAAATTGCTCAGACGTGTCCAACCCTCAGCTACCCCATGGACTGCAGTCTTCCAGGCTCTTCCGTCCATCACTAATAATATGCAGGAGTGAGCCAGAGAGACTCTATTTGGATGAGGGCAGAGTAAACTGCTCAGGATCACCTTAATAAACAAGGCAGATGGCATTCATCAGCTCTTTGACCTTGGACAGGTTATTATACCTCTCTGGGATTGTTTTATTATTGGGATATAGTTGCTTTACAATGTTATATTAGTTTCTGCTGTACAATGAAGCACATCAGCAATATCTATACATCTGTCCCCTCCATCTTGGAGGTTCTTTAGTTCTTTGCTTTCTGCCATAAGGGTGGTGTCATCTGCATATCTGAAGTTGTTATTTCCCCTGGCAATCTTGATTCCAGTTTGTGAGTCATCCAGCCCAACATATCACATGATGTACTCAGCATATAAATTAAATAAACAGGGTGACAAAACACAGTCTTATCATATTACTTTCCCAATTTTGAACCTGTAAGCTGTTCCATGTCCAGTTCTGTTTCTTCTTGACCTGCACACTGGTTTCTCAGGAGGCAGGTAAGGTGGTCTGGTATTCCTATCTTTTTAAGAATTTTCCAGTTTGTTGTGATCCATACTGTCAAAGGCTTTAATGAAGTCAATGAAACAGAAGATGCTTTTCTGGAAAGTCCTTGCTTTCTCTATGATCCAAAGAGTGTTGGTACTTTGTTCTCTGGGTCCTTTGCCTTTTCTAAACCCAACATCTGGAAGGTCTCAATTTATGTGCTGCTGAAGCCTAGCTTGAAGGATTTTAAGCATAAGCTTACTAGCGTGTGAAATGAGTACAATTGTGCAGTAGTTTGAACATTCTTTGGCATTGCCCTTCTTTGGGATTGGAATGAAAACTGATTCTTCCAGTCCTGTGACCATTGCTGAGTTTTCCAAATTTGGTGACATACTCAGTGCAGTACTTTAATGGCATCATATTTTAGGATTTGAAACAGCTTAGCTGGAATTCCATCACCATCACTACTTTTGTTCATAGTAATGCTTCCTATGGCCCTCTTGACTTCATAATCCAGGATATCTGGCTCTAGGTGAGTGACCACATCATTGTGGTTACTCAGGTCATTAAGACCCTTTTTGTACCGTTCTTTTGCATATTCTTGCCACTGCTTCTTAATCTCTTCTGCTTATGTTAGGTATCCTTATCATTTCTGCCCTTTATTGTGCCCATCTTTGCATGAAATGTTCCCTTGATATCTCCAATTTTCTTGGAGAAATAGTTCTTCAAGCTCTTTCTACCAGATCTAAACCTTTGAATCTATTTGTCATCTCCACTGTATAAGCATAAGGGATTTTATTTAGGTCATACATGAATGATCTAGTGGTCTTCCCTACTTTTTCAATTTAATCCTGAAGGAGCTGATGATCTGAGCAAGTCAACTCCAGGTCTTGTTTTGCTGATTATATAGAGATTCTCCGTCTTCAGCTGCAAAGAAAAGTGCAATCATATTTTGGTCTGATCATCTGATGACATCCATGTGTAGAGTTGTCTCTTGGGTTGTTGGTAAAAGATGTTTGCTGTGACCAGCATTTTCTCCCGACAAAACTCTCTTATCCTTTGCCCTGCTTCATTTTGTAAACCAAAGTCAAACTTGCCTGTTATTCTAGGTATCTTTTCTCTTCTTACTTTTTCATTCCAATCCCCTATGATGAAAAGAATATCTTTCTTTGGTGTTCATTCTAGAAGGTATTGTAGGTCTTCATAGAATTGTTCAACATCAGCTTCTTCAGCATCACTGGTTAGGGCATAGACTTGGATTACCATGATGTTTAGCCTTGGAAACAAACCGAGATCCTTCTTTCATTTTTCAGATTGTACTCAAGTATTGCATTTCTGACTCTTTTGTTGACTATGAGGGCTACTCCATTTCTTCTAAGGTATTCTATGACCCACCACATTTACAAAATGCCACTACCACCATTACTACACCAAAACCAAATAATCAGCTCTTCCTAATGGACAGAGGAAGAGTCCAAGGCCTTGTATTAATTGTTGGCCAGGAGCCTCTGATTGGCTCCACTTACCCTGCTTCTCTGCCTGGAGTAATCCTAATTAATGCCTTTAATGTATGTTGATATGACTCATTTTTATTTAATTTCTATCTGTATATTCCTGAACCTGATTATAGGATATAGTTGTTCTAGATATTTAGCTTCCTCTCGACTGATAACTTAATTAAGACTGCTGAATTTTTCACCTCCCTTTTTATATTCTAACCTTCAGATTTTTATTTTTTGAAAATCTCATATATAATAAGTCCTATATAAGCCTCTTTATTTTTGTTTGTTTGTGGCAAGTTTAATGTATTTATTCATTCAGAAAACAATTATTGTGTCAGTCATAAAGGTTACAGCTCTCATCAATGATCAAACAAATGTTAAGTTTGCTTTTTCTCTATCATTACCTACTATTTTCTCTATCTCTGTTCCCCAAACTCCTAAGGATTTGAAAAAATATAGTTGCTCTCATAATTGAATACAGATACTTAACATGCATCTTTTGTTTTAGAAAACACAACCTTCTTATGTTTCTTCCTTTAAAATGGATCACTAAAGCAGGAGCAGGTGCCCTCTAGTTCTTCTGATGGTTGTACATTCTGTTGGGGACTAACACAAGAGCTGAGTTTGATTCCAGACTGCTGCATACCCACCATGTAATCCATTGTTGCCCATTCACTTCAGACCCTCAAAGCCCAGGATTTTCAGTCTGCAAGGGAGCAAGAGCCATCATAAACTGGAAAGTGCATAAAGGAGTTTCCAAGATTTGGACCCAAAGCCTGAGACAAAAAGCAGAAGAAGCTAAGGTTCCAATGCTGTGAGACACATTCACCTCAGTCTGCTTCCTTGACCCACAGTCTAAAATGCAAAGGCAACATCTACCCCCTGTGGAAGATGAGGGGCTGTCTGGCTAAGACAACAACACGGTGTCCCTAAAGGGAACTGAGCCTTATCGACCTGCATCCAAACTAGGTTGGATTGACTTCTGTCAAGTTGCCCAGCCACTCTAAGGCACAGGATGTGCTTCCCTGATAGCTCAGTTGGTAAAGAACCCACCTGCAATGCATGAAACCCTGGTTCAATCTCTGGGTCGCGAAGATCCCCTGGAGAAGGGATAGGCTACCCACTCCAGTATACTAGGGCTTCCCTTGTGGCTAAGCTGGTAAAGAATCTGCCTGCGATGTGAGAGANATAGCTCAGTTGGTAAAGAACCCACCTGCAATGCATGAAACCCTGGTTCAATCTCTGGGTCGCGAAGATCCCCTGGAGAAGGGATAGGCTACCCACTCCAGTATACTAGGGCTTCCCTTGTGGCTAAGCTGGTAAAGAATCTGCCTGCGATGTGAGAGACCTGGGTTTGATCCCTGGGTTGGGAAGATGCCCTGAAGAAGGGAAAGGCTATCCACTCCAGTATTCTGGCCTGGAGAACTCCATAGACTGTGTAATCCATGGCGTCACAAAGAGTAGAACAAGACTGAGCTACTCTCACTTTCTTTCTCTTTCTAAGACACAGGAGTGATGATTGGGGTTAGACAGAATACTGACAGAATACCTCTTTGGTCCCAGCTGTGAGATTCAGCTGCTCTCCCTTCAGGGGAAGGAAAAGAGTGGTGGACCATGAAGGGGCAGTGTCGGGTGTCCCCGGTACACAAGCCTCTTTAAATGCATTATCCCTGCTCGTTTCAAAAACACGTATGCTCGTTATTACTATCTCTCACTTACAGTTAGGGAACCTAACTAATATTCTGCCTGAATTTCCAGAATGATGGCATTGAATCTGAATCCTAATATGTCTGTATTCTGTTTTGTTTTGGTCTTTTCCACACTTCATAGTGAACTTGACTCCTTTCTCCTCTGCTTAGAATTTTACTTTTAGCTTCTAATATTCTCTGACTAAATTTATAGCAAGTCAAAAATTTTCCCTGACACAATGGGAAATAAGATTTTGGAGGGGGGAATTTTTTGAGTAAAAAGAAAATAAGAATCACCCATACTCTCAGCATACAAAATTGGTGTTTTGATCTATTTGCTTCTGCTGCTGCTGCTGCTGCTAAGTCACTTCAGTCGTGTCTGACTCTGTGCGACCCCATAGACGGCAGCAGGGAAGATGCCCTGAAGAAGGGAAAGGCTATCCACTCCAGTATTCTGGCCTGGAGAACTCCATAGACTGTGTAATCCATGGCGTCACAAAGAGTAGAACAAGACTGAGCTACTCTCACTTTCTTTCTCTTTCTAAGACACAGGAGTGATGATTGGGGTTAGACAGAATACTGACAGAATACCTCTTTGGTCCCAGCTGTGAGATTCAGCTGCTCTCCCTTCAGGGGAAGGAAAAGAGTGGTGGACCATGAAGGGGCAGTGTCGGGTGTCCCCGGTACACAAGCCTCTTTAAATGCATTATCCCTGCTCGTTTCAAAAACACGTATGCTCGTTATTACTATCTCTCACTTACAGTTAGGGAACCTAACTAATATTCTGCCTGAATTTCCAGAATGATGGCATTGAATCTGAATCCTAATATGTCTGTATTCTGTTTTGTTTTGGTCTTTTCCACACTTCATAGTGAACTTGACTCCTTTCTCCTCTGCTTAGAATTTTACTTTTAGCTTCTAATATTCTCTGACTAAATTTATAGCAAGTCAAAAATTTTCCCTGACACAATGGGAAATAAGATTTTGGAGGGGGGAATTTTTTGAGTAAAAAGAAAATAAGAATCACCCATACTCTCAGCATACAAAATTGGTGTTTTGATCTATTTGCTTCTGCTGCTGCTGCTGCTGCTAAGTCACTTCAGTCGTGTCTGACTCTGTGCGACCCCATAGACGGCAGCCCACCAGGCTCCCCCGTCCTTGGGATTCTCCAGGCAAGAACACTGGAGTGGGTTGTCATTTCCTTCTCCAATGCATGAAGGCGAAAAGTGAAAGTGAAGTTGCTCAGTCATGTCTGACTCTTAGTGACCCCATGGACTGCAGCCCACCAGGCTTCCCTGTCCATGGGATTTTCCAGGCAAGAGTACTAGAGTGGGGTTCTAGTATTCTAATATTGTCTCCATGTATAAACTTTTTATAACACACAAGTAATATATGAGGAGATTCTCTGTAAAAAATTTGAAGATCACAAATAAAACAAAAAATCTTATTTTTAGTTCAACAATAAAACCAAAGTCTTCTTTGTCACTCCAATACTCAACTCCAGCTTCCAAGACACTATGAGTTTGGTGTATAGCTTCAAGTCCATTTTTATATTTTTATGTAAGTACTGAAATGTATTATTTTGTGTATGATTTTGAATATAAATATATTGGGTTGACCAAAAAGTTCATTTGGGTTTTTCTGTACAATCTCGCAGAAGAACCCAAACAAACATTTTGCTCAGCCCTATAGAATAGTGAATGTATTAATTTATAGTTTGTTTTTTAATTGAACAATTCTCCTTAAAGTTCTTGCATCTTTTGTTAGGTTTGTTTCCAGACACATCATAGGTTTTGTTGCCATTTTGAATGGAATTCCTTTTTAATTACATTCTCCAATGAGCTATTGGCAGAACACAGAGAGGCAATTGATTTTGATATGTTGGTCTTGTATCCAGCATCCTTGCTATCCTCTTATCACTTCTAAGAAGGTAGGCCTTTTTCTATTGCCTTATTATACTTCCAGAGATACTGGGTGCCACATTTAGTCCTGAAAACTGGACAGTTTGAGAAAGGTTCTGAAAATAACAAAATTCTACTACAATAATACTGTGATGTCCCATGCAGTTCTTGATAATGAGGATTGGCCTGTCATGCTTTGCTAATTTTGCTCTGTCAGACATTACACACAAGTATGCCTATGAGATCATTGCACTAAATTTCTTTCTGTGGTTTCTTTTATATCATAGCACAAATTTATAGTCACCTTTCTAAAAGTCAAAGTCACATTTAATTTGCCTTTGGTAGACAGTGGTGATTAAGATGATGATAAGTTTCTCAGGAGTAACCATAGGAAGTAAGAGGGAAAAGAAGTGCTCTAAACAAAAATTGGAAGTTAATGCAAGGTAAGTCAATTTCCCATAGTAAGCAATTAACAAAGAAAAAGATGAACAAAAAGACTAATAATTGTTATTGAAGAGAAAGTGATACAGTTAAAACTTTAAAGCAAAATGACTTTTTATATATGCAGATTTTTATGCTAGTCCTGTTACTTTCATTACTTCAAGAAAACCAAAGGACTTTGATCACTTATCTGTGCAAAGTGGACCCATAATACAAATTATCTGGCCATTTCAGTAGAATTAATAATTAATCAGCTTCAGCTATGCAATAGATTCATCAGTGATGGTTGTTATCAATCATAAATGCACAGTGTTAATAAATTGACTATTCTTTTATTTTATTTTCCTAGTTTATGTAAGAAAATAAAATTCTACAAGCTAGGCTCCAAGTTAGGCAAGCTAGGTTCAAAATTCTCCCTGTCTCTTATACACATCTCTCAACAAATATGTCGAGAAGAACTCCAGGGCTCGTGCCACCATACTAAAAGACCACCAAATGTCTCAGTCCACTCCAGATGAACCTGATTTCCCTGCACTGGTTCGAATGTAACCCCGAGTATTGACTNTGAAATAAGAATTTCCAGATGTTCAAGCTGGATTTAGAAAAGGCATAGGAACCAGGGATCAAATTGCCAACATCCATTGTATCATAGAAAATACAAGGGATTCCAGAAAAACATCTACTTCTGCTTCATTGGCTACTCTAAAGCCTTTGACTGTGTGGATCGCAACAAACTGTAGAAAATTCTTAAAGAGATGGAAATACCAGACCACCCTCCTCAGAAACCTGTATGCAGGTCAAGAAGTAACAGTTAGAACCAGATATGGAACAACAGACTGATTCCAAATTGGAAAAGAAGTACATCAAGGCTGTATATTGTCACCTTGCTTATTTAGTTTATAAGCTAAATATGTCACATGAAATGCAAGGGTGAATGAAACATAAGCTGGAATCAAGACTGCCAGAAGAAATATCAATAACCTCAGATACACAGATGACACCACACTTATGGCAGAAAGTGAAGAGGAAATAAAGACCCTCTTGATAAAGGTAAAATAGGAGAGTGAAAAAAACTGGCTTAAAACTCAACATTGAAAAAAATAAGATCATGGCAAGGCATCCCTTCTCTTCATAGCAAATAGATGGGGAAACAATGGAAACTGTGACAGAATTTATTTGCTTGGGTTCCAAAATCACTGCAGATGGTGACTGCAGCTATGAAATTAAAAGATGCTTGCTACTTGGAAAAAAGCTGTGACAAACCTAGACAGTGTATTAAAAAGCAGAGACATTACTTTGCTAACAAACGTCCATACATTCAAAGCTATGGTTTTTCCAGTAGTCAAGTATGGGTGTGAGAGTTGAACCATAAAGAAGGCTGAGCGCTGAAGAACTGATGCTTTTGAATTTTGCTTCTGGAGAAGATTCTTGAGAGTCCCTTGGACTGCAAAGAGATCAAAACTGTCAATTCTAAAGGAAATCAATCCTGAATATTCATTGGAAGGACGGATACTGAAGCTGAAGCTCCAATACTTTGGCCACCAGATGTGAAGAGCCAACTCATTACAAAAGACCCTGATTCTGGGAAAGATTGAATGAAGAAGGAAAAGTAGATGGCAGAGGACAAGATGATTGAATGGCATTGCTGACTCAATGGACATAAGATTGAGAAAGCTCCAGGAGATGGTGATGGACAGGGAAGTCTGATGTGTTGCAGTCAGACACTCTTTGCAGTCTGCAGAGAGTCAGACACTACTGAGCAACTGAACTACAACAAAAGTCTATGTAGATTAACTTCTATAGAAAGCTGGCTTTCCTTCCCTCCTTCCTTCCTTCCTTCCCTCCTTCCTTCCCTCCTTCCTTCCTTTCTTTCCAGAGCATTTCACTGAAGTGAAAGGAAAACTGCCAACAACAAATTCATTTTCAAAAGGATGAAATCTTTTAAAAGATTTTTAAGTGACGACTATGGATCTCTCCACACCCATCTCCTTCAGCTCCCAGTCAGATTTAGGATTTTCAAAACACTGTTGAATTGAACAAAGGACCATTTGCTAAATGCCTTGAAGGGAAATTATTTATTTCAAAGCATAGTGAACCTGAGCTCGCTCCAAACTCTTGAAGGCACTGAGCATATGATGGCNTAGTCAGATTTAGGATTTTCAAAACACTGTTGAATTGAACAAAGGACCATTTGCTAAATGCCTTGAAGGGAAATTATTTATTTCAAAGCATAGTGAACCTGAGCTCGCTCCAAACTCTTGAAGGCACTGAGCATATGATGGCATTAGGGCTCCCCAACCTTATGCCATAGCACCTTTTTTTGTGAAAATTGGGATTTTTTTAAAGCACTTCCAAAACTTTAAGATAACTTTTTCATTCATAATGAACATTATAGAAAAATTATGTGGGAAGAAATACAGTCTTGACATAGAGCTCCATCTCAAAGCAGGTAGTTTTCCAAACATTATAATACCTGGTTAAAAAATGTCAAATTACCCATGACTTACCTGGTTTCCTTGCTCCCACTCTTACTTAAATAAAAGAAATTCATGAGGTCTTTGAGGATGGTGATTCAACAGCTTGAAGAGTTCTAAATAGTTACAAGTCAAAATATTAAGTCCTGAAGTTGCAAGTTTTTATTTTATTCTTACTTTAAAAAGTCAGTAGTGAAAATAGATGATTAAGGCAGAAATTTAGTAAGTGGGTGCCCCTGTGTGGTGAGTAATTATGCTCTTCTGGGTTATAGGCTGGCCAATAGGATCACCATAATTCATGCTATGTAATGCAACATGAATCCTTCTATTCTAAGGCATAGATAAACCACAAGTAAAGGAAATCTGATATGCTTTGAATTATACACATTGGTCATTCTATAGGATCTGTATCCCATAATACTGTTCTTTACATTCAGACAAATAACAACTTATTATTAATGAAAAGAACAATTTTTTCTGGATCATGGTTTAAAGTGGTATAAATAAAAATATCCCAGAAGGATGTTTTAGTAGAGTCTCTATATCATTTTTAGGTAGATAAGTGATGATAGCATTTTAAGTTTTTCCCATGACAAACCTAGACAACATATTAAAAAGCAGTGACATCATTTTGCTGACAAAGGTCTATGTTTTCAAAACTATGCTTTTTTCAATAGTCATGCACAGATGTGAGAGCTGGACCATAAAGAAGGCTGAGCACCGTAAAACTGATGCTTTTGAACTGTGCTGCTGGAGAAGACTCTTGAGAGTTCCTTGGACAGTAAGGACATCACACCAATCAATCCTAAAGGAAATCAACCCTGAATATTCTTTGGAAGGACTGATGGTGAAGCTGAAGCTCCAATATTTTGGTCACCTGATGTGAAGAGCCAACTCACTGGAAAAAACCCTGATGCTGGAAAAGATGGAGGGCAGGAGGAGAAGGGGACAACAGAGGATGAGATAGTTGGATGGTATTATCAACTCAATGGACATAAGTTTGGGTAAACTCTGGGATATAGTGAAAGACAAGGAAGCCTGGTGTGCTGCAGTTCATGGGGTCACAAAGAGTCAGACACGACTGAGTGAATGAATAACAGTAAAGCTTTCCCATAAGCTTAGTCACTGTACAGAAAGATATTTTCTTAATTATAGTTTCACTCTTAATAGGAATAACAATAATCTACTTTGTCATATATGTGTCTTTTCTAAAACACTTGCCAACATGGAAGCAAAATAGAATTATTCTCAGGAAGGATATTGAAACATACTATGACTAGGACTGGAGAATAAGTTATATTCCTTAACAGGAAATCTTGAAAGAATGCAGTGGTTTAATTGTAAAGTGTTTTTAACGTGGAAAAAAAAAAAAAGAGAGATTAATGCTTATGAGTACATGGTTACAGTAATTCAAAAAGATTTAATCAGACCAAACATGTAATTTTCTTTTCTTAGAAGTGGAGATTTTAAAGTGCTTTAATTATTGGCCATACATTTATAATACTTTTTTTCCATACTTAGCCTTTTACTGAAAATGTATTACTGAGAGAAGAGAAGAGAACATGAAGATAGGAGCCGAATGCTTTGGCAAGCAGAAACTCTTCTAGAAAGAACATGGCTGTTGGGCTCTGTTCCACCCTGTATGCAAGGAAGTAGTTGGAACATAGTTAGGGGAACCCTGCCATGCACCCTAGGAGGTAACTAAGATGATGACAGCTCAATGACATGGGGTATAGCTCCTAACAATGGCTTCTGACGGTGCAAGATACATTGGCTGCCAGCTGCCAGTAATCTTAAGCATACAATTTTACTCACAGGCGTTTCTATGTAATGACCTTCTGCTCACTGATATTCTGCTGCTGATTGCCCTGAGCATAAGCAGGAAAGCATGCAAATATAGAGGATGATTTTACATATCCATGGAATAGGCAATTCTCAGAGCTACCTATTCTAAGTGGATTAGATAAAATCACCTTCCCTTCCTTGTGAGAAACCTTCCTTGTGAGAAACAACTCTTTGCAAATTCAAATTAGAAAAAAAAAAATTCTTTTTAAATGGAGACGAAGGTCTTTTTAAATGGAGAGGATGTCTGTGTAGTTTGAATAGCACATGCCATGGTCTCTGGGCCTCTTGTGCAACAGAGATGTTGGGAGGTAACAGAAAAGGTTTCTTGAGAATGAAGCACCAACTCAGTTCTGAAGCACTGAGACTGAAGAGATGCTACGGAACTTGAATCAGCCCATTTACAAAGGACCAAAATAATCTTTTGGAGGGTTTTTACAACACTGAAAAAGGGGAAGTTTCTGAGATCAACTGTAGTAGTTCAGGGACATCTCAGATATGGATTCTCACAATCCCATTTGCCTATGTCTGTATCAGTTTGCAGACATGCCATATTTTAAGGATGGCACATAATTATGCACTAAATCTCCACATGCGAAGGTGAATTCAATTACTAAGAGAGGGAAAAAAAAAAACTAATAGAGGCATAAGTTTGTCAAAAGACAGTTTTAAAAATCATTTTTGTCTTAAAATTCTACCAAAATTCTCTTCCTTACTGAAATTCAGCCTATTATAGACAAAAATAAAATCCCTGCTCTGATCTTATCAAGGCAAAGACAGCAAGGAAGTTTTCCCAGGATCAGCATTCATATAGCACATTGAAATTAAGTCAGCAGTTACTTAGTCATTTTGGAAGTTGTTCTTTTTTGTTTTGCTTCACCTGGTTGTCAAGGAGGAAAGAAATGCTATAAGAATTTTAGAGAAATAGGGAGAAACATATAATCATTGTGTCAAAATTACTTAACTAAAAAGGATTCACTACTTTTAATGTATATTCATCACATCCTTTATGATGGCTCAAATGCTCTGACTGGGGAATACAAACTATTGGCAATGTGCATTGGAGCTCTTCCTTGCCAACAGCATTAATTGTNAAAGAGCTAGTTATCCATAACTATTTAACCTGGAAAAGCAAGCACAGATGTACAAATGTGATATCAAGTAGGTGATTGGAAAGAAAAAAAAAACTTCTAGAGAGGACACTTTTTGGTCTGACAGTTACTAGAAAAACTGCAGTAGCAGAAAAAGGATCATGTATCCTGCTGCTGCTGCTGCTAAGTCACTTCAGTGGTGGCTGACTCTGTGCAACCCCATAGATGGCAGCCCACCAGGCTCCTCTGTCCCTGGGATTCTCAGGCAAGAATACTAGAGTGGGTTGCCATTTCCTCCTCCAATAAATGAAAGTGAAATTGAAGTTGCTCAGTCGTGTCTCACTCTTTGAGACCCCATGGACTGCAGCCTACCAGGCTCCTCCGTCCCTGAAATTCTCCAAGCAAGAATACTGGAGTGGGTTGCCATTTCCTTCTCCAATAAATGAAAGTGAAACTGAAGTCGCTCAGTCGTGTCTCACTCTTTGTGACCCCATGGACTGCAGCCTACCAGGCTCCTCCGTCCATGCGATTTTCCAGGCAAGGGTACTGGAGTTGCCATTTCCTTCCCCAGCATGTATCCTGCTGCTGCTGCTAAGATGCTTCAGTTGTGTCCGACTCTTTACGACCCCATGGACTGCAGCCCACCAGGCTCCCCCGTCCCTGGGATTCTCCAGGCAAGAACACTGGAGTGGGTTGCCATTTCCTTCTCCAGTGGATGAAAATGAAAAGTGAAAGTGAAATTGCTCAGACGTGTCCAACCCTCAGCTACCCCATGGACTGCAGTCTTCCAGGCTCTTCCGTCCATCACTAATAATATGCAGGAGTGAGCCAGAGAGACTCTATTTGGATGAGGGCAGAGTAAACTGCTCAGGATCACCTTAATAAACAAGGCAGATGGCATTCATCAGCTCTTTGACCTTGGACAGGTTATTATACCTCTCTGGGATTGTTTTATTATTGGGATATAGTTGCTTTACAATGTTATATTAGTTTCTGCTGTACAATGAAGCACATCAGCAATATCTATACATCTGTCCCCTCCATCTTGGAGGTTCTTTAGTTCTTTGCTTTCTGCCATAAGGGTGGTGTCATCTGCATATCTGAAGTTGTTATTTCCCCTGGCAATCTTGATTCCAGTTTGTGAGTCATCCAGCCCAACATATCACATGATGTACTCAGCATATAAATTAAATAAACAGGGTGACAAAACACAGTCTTATCATATTACTTTCCCAATTTTGAACCTGTAAGCTGTTCCATGTCCAGTTCTGTTTCTTCTTGACCTGCACACTGGTTTCTCAGGAGGCAGGTAAGGTGGTCTGGTATTCCTATCTTTTTAAGAATTTTCCAGTTTGTTGTGATCCATACTGTCAAAGGCTTTAATGAAGTCAATGAAACAGAAGATGCTTTTCTGGAAAGTCCTTGCTTTCTCTATGATCCAAAGAGTGTTGGTACTTTGTTCTCTGGGTCCTTTGCCTTTTCTAAACCCAACATCTGGAAGGTCTCAATTTATGTGCTGCTGAAGCCTAGCTTGAAGGATTTTAAGCATAAGCTTACTAGCGTGTGAAATGAGTACAATTGTGCAGTAGTTTGAACATTCTTTGGCATTGCCCTTCTTTGGGATTGGAATGAAAACTGATTCTTCCAGTCCTGTGACCATTGCTGAGTTTTCCAAATTTGGTGACATACTCAGTGCAGTACTTTAATGGCATCATATTTTAGGATTTGAAACAGCTTAGCTGGAATTCCATCACCATCACTACTTTTGTTCATAGTAATGCTTCCTATGGCCCTCTTGACTTCATAATCCAGGATATCTGGCTCTAGGTGAGTGACCACATCATTGTGGTTACTCAGGTCATTAAGACCCTTTTTGTACCGTTCTTTTGCATATTCTTGCCACTGCTTCTTAATCTCTTCTGCTTATGTTAGGTATCCTTATCATTTCTGCCCTTTATTGTGCCCATCTTTGCATGAAATGTTCCCTTGATATCTCCAATTTTCTTGGAGAAATAGTTCTTCAAGCTCTTTCTACCAGATCTAAACCTTTGAATCTATTTGTCATCTCCACTGTATAAGCATAAGGGATTTTATTTAGGTCATACATGAATGACCTAGTGGTCTTCCCTACTTTTTCAATTTAATCCTGAAGGAGCTGATGATCTGAGCAAGTCAACTCCAGGTCTTGTTTTGCTGACTATATAGAGATTCTCCGTCTTCAGCTGCAAAGAAAAGTGCAATCATATTTTGGTCTGATCATCTGATGACATCCATGTGTAGAGTTGTCTCTTGGGTTGTTGGTAAAAGATGTTTGCTGTGACCAGCATTTTCTCCCGACAAAACTCTCTTATCCTTTGCCCTGCTTCATTTTGTAAACCAAAGTCAAACTTGCCTGTTATTCTAGGTATCTTTTCTCTTCTTACTTTTTCATTCCAATCCCCTATGATGAAAAGAATATCTTTCTTTGGTGTTCATTCTAGAAGGTATTGTAGGTCTTCATAGAATTGTTCAACATCAGCTTCTTCAGCATCACTGGTTAGGGCATAGACTTGGATTACCATGATGTTTAGCCTTGGAAACAAACCGAGATCCTTCTTTCATTTTTCAGATTGTACTCAAGTATTGCATTTCTGACTCTTTTGTTGACTATGAGGGCTACTCCATTTCTTCTAAGGTATTCTATGACCCACCACATTTACAAAATGCCACTACCACCATTACTACACCAAAACCAAATAATCAGCTCTTCCTAATGGACAGAGGAAGAGTCCAAGGCCTTGTATTAATTGTTGGCCAGGAGCCTCTGATTGGCTCCACTTACCCTGCTTCTCTGCCTGGAGTAATCCTTATTAATGCCTTTAATGTATGTTGATATGACTCATTTTTATTTAATTTCTATCTGTATATTCCTGAACCTGATTATAGGATATAGTTGTTCTAGATATTTAGCTTCCTCTCGACTGATAACTTAATTAAGACTGCTGAATTTTTCACCTCCCTTTTTATATTCTAACCTTCAGATTTTTATTTTTTGAAAATCTCATATATAATAAGTCCTATATAAGCCTCTTTATTTTTGTTTGTTTGTGGCAAGTTTAGTCAGATTTAGGATTTTCAAAACACTGTTGAATTGAACAAAGGACCATTTGCTAAATGCCTTGAAGGGAAATTATTTATTTCAAAGCATAGTGAACCTGAGCTCGCTCCAAACTCTTGAAGGCACTGAGCATATGATGGCATTAGGGCTCCCCAACCTTATGCCATAGCACCTTTTTTTGTGAAAATTGGGATTTTTTTAAAGCACTTCCAAAACTTTAAGATAACTTTTTCATTCATAATGAACATTATAGAAAAATTATGTGGGAAGAAATACAGTCTTGACATAGAGCTCCATCTCAAAGCAGGTAGTTTTCCAAACATTATAATACCTGGTTAAAAAATGTCAAATTACCCATGACTTACCTGGTTTCCTTGCTCCCACTCTTACTTAAATAAAAGAAATTCATGAGGTCTTTGAGGATGGTGATTCAACAGCTTGAAGAGTTCTAAATAGTTACAAGTCAAAATATTAAGTCCTGAAGTTGCAAGTTTTTATTTTATTCTTACTTTAAAAAGTCAGTAGTGAAAATAGATGATTAAGGCAGAAATTTAGTAAGTGGGTGCCCCTGTGTGGTGAGTAATTATGCTCTTCTGGGTTATAGGCTGGCCAATAGGATCACCATAATTCATGCTATGTAATGCAACATGAATCCTTCTATTCTAAGGCATAGATAAACCACAAGTAAAGGAAATCTGATATGCTTTGAATTATACACATTGGTCATTCTATAGGATCTGTATCCCATAATACTGTTCTTTACATTCAGACAAATAACAACTTATTATTAATGAAAAGAACAATTTTTTCTGGATCATGGTTTAAAGTGGTATAAATAAAAATATCCCAGAAGGATGTTTTAGTAGAGTCTCTATATCATTTTTAGGTAGATAAGTGATGATAGCATTTTAAGTTTTTCCCATGACAAACCTAGACAACATATTAAAAAGCAGTGACATCATTTTGCTGACAAAGGTCTATGTTTTCAAAACTATGCTTTTTTCAATAGTCATGCACAGATGTGAGAGCTGGACCATAAAGAAGGCTGAGCACCGTAAAACTGATGCTTTTGAACTGTGCTGCTGGAGAAGACTCTTGAGAGTTCCTTGGACAGTAAGGACATCACACCAATCAATCCTAAAGGAAATCAACCCTGAATATTCTTTGGAAGGACTGATGGTGAAGCTGAAGCTCCAATATTTTGGTCACCTGATGTGAAGAGCCGACTCACTGGAAAAAACCCTGATGCTGGAAAAGATGGAGGGCAGGAGGAGAAGGGGACAACAGAGGATGAGATAGTTGGATGGTATTATCAACTCAATGGACATAAGTTTGGGTAAACTCTGGGATATAGTGAAAGACAAGGAAGCCTGGTGTGCTGCAGTTCATGGGGTCACAAAGAGTCAGACACGACTGAGTGAATGAATAACAGTAAAGCTTTCCCATAAGCTTAGTCACTGTACAGAAAGATATTTTCTTAATTATAGTTTCACTCTTAATAGGAATAACAATAATCTACTTTGTCATATATGTGTCTTTTCTAAAACACTTGCCAACATGGAAGCAAAATAGAATTATTCTCAGGAAGGATATTGAAACATACTATGACTAGCACTGGAGAATAAGTTATATTCCTTAACAGGAAATCTTGAAAGAATGCAGTGGTTTAATTGTAAAGTGTTCTTAACGTGGAAAAAAAAAAAAAGAGAGATTAATGCTTATGAGTACATGGTTACAGTAATTCAAAAAGATTTAATCAGACCAAACATGTAATTTTCTTTTCTTAGAAGTGGAGATTTTAAAGTGCTTTAATTATTGGCCATACATTTATAATACTTTTTTTCCATACTTAGCCTTTTACTGAAAATGTATTACTGAGAGAAGAGAAGAGAACATGAAGATAGGAGCCGAATGCTTTGGCAAGCAGAAACTCTTCTAGAAAGAACATGGCTGTTGGGCTCTGTTCCACCCTGTATGCAAGGAAGTAGTTGGAACATAGTTAGGGGAACCCTGCCATGCACCCTAGGAGGTAACTAAGATGATGACAGCTCAATGACATGGAGTATAGCTCCTAACAATGGCTTCTGACGGTGCAAGATACATTGGCTGCCAGCTGCCAGTAATCTTAAGCATACAATTTTACTCATAGGCGTTTCTATGTAATGACCTTCTGCTCACTGATATTCTGCTACTGATTGCCCTGAGCATAAGCAGGAAAGCATGCAAATGTAGAGGATGATTTTACATATCCATGGAATAGGCAATTCTCAGAGCTACCTATTCTAAGTGGATTAGATAAAATCACCCTCCCTTCCTTGTGAGAAACCTTCCTTGTGAGAAACAACTCTTTGCAAATTCAAATTAGAAAAAAAAAAATTCTTTTTAAATGGAGACGAAGGTCTTTTTAAATGGAGAGGATGTCTGTGTAGTTTGAATAGCACATGCCATGGTCTCTGGGCCTCTTGTGCAACAGAGATGTTGGGAGGTAACAGAAAAGGTTTCTTGAGAATGAAGCACCAACTCAGTTCTGAAGCACTGAGACTGAAGAGATGCTACGGAACTTGAATCAGCCCATTTACAAAGGACCAAAATAATCTTTTGGAGGGTTTTTACAACACTGAAAAAGGGGAAGTTTCTGAGACCAACTGTAGTAGTTCAGGGACATCTCAGATATGGATTCTCACAATCCCATTTGCCTATGTCTGTATCAGTTTGCAGACATGCCATATTTTAAGGATGGCACATAATTATGCACTAAATCTCCACATGCGAAGGTGAATTCAATTACTAAGAGAGGGAAAAAAAAAAACTAATAGAGGCATAAGTTTGTCAAAAGACAGTTTTAAAAATCATTTTTGTCTTAAAATTCTACCAAAATTCTCTTCCTTACTGAAATTCAGCCTATTATAGACAAAAATAAAATCCCTGCTCTGATCTTATCAAGGCAAAGACAGCAAGGAAGTTTTCCCAGGATCAGCATTCATATAGCACATTGAAATTAAGTCAGCAGTTACTTAGTCATTTTGGAAGTTGTTCTTTTTTGTTTTGCTTCACCTGGTTGTCAAGGAGGAAAGAAATGCTATAAGAATTTTAGAGAAATAGGGAGAAACATATAATCATTGTGTCAAAATTACTTAACTAAAAAGGATTCACTACTTTTAATGTATATTCATCACATCCTTTATGATGGCTCAAATGCTCTGACTGGGGAATACAAACTATTGGCAATGTGCATTGGAGCTCTTCCTTGCCAACAGCATTAATTGTAATTAAGTGACAGATTGACAGCTACATATTGATGGACAGTATGGTGAAGATTCCTTAGTGTTACTATGTATAGTGTGGATGCATATTCACAGAATAATTAGCATATATAAAGCTAATAACTTCTAGTCTTGAATTTTTTCTTGTATGAATAAATATAATCAGTGTAGTAAAATAGCCTTCACAGATTAAGAATAATTCCATAAGCAACAACCTCAAGTCCTAACATTTGTATTCCTGGCTGTTTTAAAGTAGTAATGTAAGTAAGCTATCTATTTTAAGAACTAATACTTAAATTTTAAAATGGAAAGCACTTTTAATCACACAAATATCAAACTTCTATGCACTAGGGTGGGCTCAAAAAGGACACACCTGCTCATTTTGCTAGTTCCTAAACTAGCAAACTAGTAGATTGGTGGAACAGATGGTAGTTGGGATTTAATGGGCTCTGGGGTCAAGCTGAAATGGTTTTAAAGTGCTCTACCACTTGTTAGCAAAAACTCTGGACAAACTATTCAATCAACTGTTCTTGTTTCTCCTTAGAAAATTGAGAATTACAATAAATACCTCAAAGGGTTTCAAGATGAGAGAATAATGTTAATGAAGAATTTAGCATAGTATCTGGTACATGGTAGACACTATATAACTTACAGTTACTATCATTACTGAAACAGAATTAATAGAGATAAAACTCACTGTGATTATAAGAACATTATGAATGGAGTTGTTAGGTAGTTAGAATAGGGAAAAGGAGTCCAGAATGGCAGTGGCTAAAATTCAAAGAAGGGAAAAGCCCTCTAAAATAGAGCAAAAGAAGGTCTGAGGATGAGAGTGAAGACTTTAGGTAGAAAAAACAGCACTCCTGGCTAACCAAATTTACATAAGGCAGGCTCAGGGGGAGGAGAAAACATATTTAAAAGGGAGCCAAAGGGCTGGGGCTCTCTGTCTCTGTCACGTTCATTCTCTCTCTCTCTCTCTTTTCTCTTCATGTCTTTTGGGTCAGCATGTTCTCATCCCTCTAGGATGTATTTTCCTTTATTTTCTAAACAAAACTGAGCTGTAAACGGAGTTGTAACACAGTGTGTCCGAGAGCTGTGACACGGTGAGGGCTTTAACATCCATTGCTTCAAATTTTTGTTGTGACGAGACAAAACCGAGGAAATTACACACTCCCCTGACAGATTCTATCAACCTTTTTCAAAATTATAATAGTGTCAGTAAACAGTTAATGCAGAATGCATCTTTAAATCCTCATTCCACAACTGTTTCAGTTTTATCCAATTCTCACTATATTTTTGCTGATCTTCAGTTTTGCCTTCCTTTACCAAGGAGATGCTGATGTGGTCAAGAGAAAGGAATAAGACAAATACTCCACCCAAAATCATCACATTAAACCTTTTTATAAAATGGAAATCGACCACTAACTGCTAATTTCACCCTGTTTTAGAATAAGGTTTTTTGTTTGGTTGGCTTTGTTTTTGTTATTAGTTCAGGCATTTGAACAGTTTGTTTGGCATCTGAATGATTCTACTTTTATAGTAAATATAGTAGAATAAGTGTTTTGGATGTTAAATGGCTCCTGATTTCTAGGCATTGGTATGGTCGGAATCAGTGCTAACGATTCTTTACTACACAATACAGTAAAGCATCTTCCTGTTACTGTAGAAATTTTATTAACAATTGTTTAAGTAAGTCAAGGCATATTATAGAACTGGTAAAGAATCTGCCTGCAATGCAGCAGACCCCGAATCAATTCCTGGGTTGGGAAGATTCCCTGGAGAAGAGATTGGCAACTTACTCCAATATTCTTGGGTTTCCTTGGTGGCCCAGATGGTGAAGAATCTGCCTGCAGTGTAGAATACCTGAGTTCGATCCTTGAGTTGGAAAGATCCCCTGGAAGAGGGCATGGCAACCCCTCCAATATTCTTGCCTGGAGAATCCCCCTGGACAGAGGAGCCCAGTAGGCTACAGTGCATGAGGCTGCAAAGAGTTGGATGCTACTGAGTGACTAAGCATAGCACAGTACTTTTAACTAGAAAACACTCCAAAATCCATAGTTTCATAATCTACCTGACCTTCTGAGGCTGTTTGTTCCAGATACCACAATGACTGGAAACTGGAACATCTAATGATACAAACTAATGAACTATGAGATTCAGTGTTTCTGACCACCAAGCAGGCAATGAATATGTCATTTGCTTGATCATACAGGTCATTGGGAAATGGTGAGGAGGGTGTTTTTCAGTACCCTCAATGTTCCACTGCATACCCTATATATATTGTCAATGCTCGAATCTCCTGAGATGAGCACAGATGTATACTTAGTTTTCATTGACAGACTGCAAAACCCCTGTGAGTGAGTGAGTGAAAGTCGCTCAGTCACGTCCATGTATGTTATTTATATTATTGAGTGACTAATTTGTTTCATTTTCCACGTATTTCCATGAATCTTGGATTTATATAATCCTGAAACTTTGGCATGGATTTGAAATTTAAGTTTTTGCTTTGAAGACATGCCTGATTCAGAGCGAGAGCAAGAGATCCAGGCCTATTTTACTTCCTATAAAGTAGTCTACAGATTCAGTCATGTCCAACTCTGTGTGACCCCATAGACAGCAGCCCACCAGGTTTCCCTGTCCCTGGGATTCTCCAGGCAAGAATACTGGAGTGGGTTGGCATTTCCTTCTCTAATGCATGACAGTTAAAAGTGAAAGTGAAGTCACTCAGTTGTGTCTGACTCTTAGTGACCTGACGGACTGCAGCCTACCAGGCTCCTCCATCCATGGGATTTTCCAGGCAGAGTACTGGAGTGGGTTGCCATTGCCTTCTCCACAGATTAATTAGCTACTGCTAAATACACTATCCATTCAGTATATAGGTATGCCTCTCTATCACCTCTATCTTACTTTTTGTGGACTTTCAAATCTTGACAGTACTGAAAAGTGATGGCTTTGTTCATTTCAAAATGCAAAAAGGAAGAAAAATCTATCGAACCATTTCACCTGAGTACTTTTCTTAGTATTTTGAATTCCATCTGTGTTGTATTTTCTCACATGAAAGCAGACAGAGATGTATGCACTCTCAGCTAAGTTTGACAAGCAAATTAGAAGTTCACCCAGGGCTTTCCCTATAGCTTTTAAACAGCAGTATCAGCCAGGCTCATATTTAAACTATGGCCTTCCTGATATCTAAAACAATATATGTTATGACCTATGAACGTCTTTGTTCCATGACGTCTATGAACCATGATTTTAAGTCTAGAAGAATTCAAACAGATGATTCAAAGCATGTGTGTTTGCTTTTTATAAAATTGTGTTGTATTTTTCATCTCCTGAAATAGTGTCTCCTGGAACAGCATGAAAATCATTGCAATGAAATCTCAGGACAAGCAACATGTTCATCTCACACAGAGATTAACATATTTTTAAGTATTTTGGAATGTGTAATTATGTGTAATTATCCAGTGTTATTAGCAAAGTTAAGGTTCAGAAACCCACAGCCATTTGCTGTGTGGTGAGCCTGAGGCAATTCAAAAGGTCAACTGTGAATATCCTCAGCCTGCTATCAACCAGCAGGAAGTGATCTGAGCTTTGGAAGGGGACCTCAGAGGAAAAATCCCATGTTCCTTTGGCTTCAATCTCTGAAGCTCTAGGTAAGGCACATGATGAATAATCCATCAAACTTGACATAAACGCATTGGTTTTTTAAAATTAGTGTATTGTGCTGGGCATACACACTGAGGAAACCAGAATAGAAAGAGACACATGTACCCCAATGTTCATCGCAGCACTGTTTATAATAGCCAGGACATGGAAACAACCTAGATGTCCATCAGCAGATGAATGGATAAGAAAGCTGTGGTACATATACACAACGGAGTATTACTCAGCCATTAAAAAGAATACATTTCAATCAATTCTAATAAGATGGATGAAACTGGAACCAATTATACAGAGTGAAGTAAGCCAGAAAGAAAAACACCAATACAGTATACTAACACATATATATGGAATTTAGAAAGATGGTAATAAGGACCCTGTATGCGAGACAGTAAAAGAGACACAGATGTGTAGAGTGGACTTTTGGACTCTGAGGGATAGGGAGAGGGACAGAGTGGGATGATTTGGGAGAATAGCATTGAAATATGTATACTATCATGTAAGAAATGAATCGCCAGTCTCTGTTCAATGCAGGATGTTTGGGGCTGGTGTATGGGGATAATCTGGAGGGATGATGTGGGGTGGGAAGTGAGACGGGGGGGTTCATGTTTGGGAGTTCAGGTACACCCATGACGGATTCATGTCAATGTATGCCAAAACCAATACAGTACTGTAAAGTAAAATAAAGTAAAAATAAAAATTAAAAATAAAATAAAATTAGTGCATTGTGACTTGAACTGTTATACATTCTTCCATTCAATATTCAGAACAATGAATGCATTTAGACATTTTTATTCTATTATTGTGAAAGAAAATTATAGTGAATTTATAGGAAGCAAGTATTCTCCTAATTAACAAATTTTAAAATATTATTTCTACTAATTAAAAATATGATATATTTTTTATAAATAACCAGAAAAATATTGAATCCTAAGTTCCATAACAATTCATACAAGAGAGTTAAACTTTTCACTGTTTTGTATCTACTTTCAGAGAAGCTTCCTTGAAATGGTATTAATAACTTTCCTGTCACTACAGCTTGGATAGCTGTGACGTTGAGATACTAACACTATGGCTTCACTACCCAGATAACTCTGAAGTGAATTTGATAATCAAAAATTTGGCTTGCCTTGGAACAACTTCCTCAGTTCATTCATATATGAAGTAAAAATAATAAGGTAATATCATTTTTATGACAAGAATTCAAATAAACAATAATTCAAAAGATGTGATGGTGAAGAAACATAAGGAAAGTGTGTGCTAATCATTACTAAAATTGAGGCTGAATTTGACACCTTTCTGACCATTTTAAAAACCAAGAAAATATCTCTGTAAGGAGGCAAACATCTTTTACCTCATCAATTTTCACTTTCATTAAGATATGATCAACTTCATGAGAGTTTCATTTTCTTTAATTTTCCTATTCTCCTCTTGCTCAGCACTTCTCTGAATTAGTGCTTCATTTCAAATTAACACTGCTGTTCAATTCAGTTCAGTCACTCAGTCATGTCTGATTCTTTGTGACCCCATATACTGCTGCATGCCACGTTTCCCTGTCCATCACCAACTCCTGGGGCTTGCTCAAACTCATGTCCATCAAGTCAGTGATGCCATCCAACCATTTCGTCCTCTGTCATACCCTCCTTGTGCCTTCAATCTTTCCCAGTATCAGGGTCCCAACACCACTGTAAGCTACTAGAAACAGCTGATACTCCTCATTTTCCCACACTTCATACCTTAATTCTTAAAGTTTGAGTCAGCCTGTAATGTAAAAATAAGAGATGACCATCTGGTGGGATTAAGGAGCCTTGGGACTCTCATTCCTGACTTACACACAAACACACATACACAGATACACACATACACATGCATACACACCTCCCCAACACAAGCTGTCAACCACCAGGTCCCATTATGGTCTTGGGTAGCATACTAACATGAAAAAATGTCCATAAAAATCAACACAACAATATCATTAATTATATATAGTTCAGTGTGAACAAGTACATTATTTTTAACAACAGTTTAAAGCAGTATATTGGGGTCCCTTAGCATCTATTGGAATGTCTATCAGGAAGAAGTCAGAGCTCAAGAAGTTGGTGCAAGATACAGAAGAGCAAAAGTAACATAGATGACTGTAAAGTCTCAATTTTGCTTAGAGGTGCACTAACACAAAATTGGGGCCAAGCAGGAGTTCAGCTCCATTCTCTGCCACAGTGACTCCAGGACCCTTGGTCCTTGTGCCTACCACAGCCCTAAAATATTGTAGTACCTACCATGCATCATTTACATTCATATCTCTCTTACAGACTTACAGATGCTTTGCAGGCATAGTGTCTTATTTTTTAAATTAGCTGTCTTAGCACTAAATAGAGTTGACAGCATATAATAATTATCTAGAGTTTAATAAAAATAAAGATGTTTAGTCCTGCCCAAGACCCAATGAACTAATATCTACAGAAATATGGCCTAAGCACCCATATCTCTTATAGCTCTAGGGATGATTTTGATATGCAGCTTGAGGGTAATTATGTGAAATAGATGTTGAATGAAAGAAATAGCTCTGTTTATATTATTTTTACCTACTGTCCACACTGGGACAGAATTCTTGTGATACACAACTCCAGGGGACCACCAGGCACATAAACCACAATGTGAATGGGACTCCTTGGATTTATGTGACACAATGGCTCTAGAGTATACACAAAGGCCCTAGGTTTACAGTGCTATTAAATAAAACTTTGCTGATGCCTCCAAGTCTTCCGTCTTTGCAACTTTAAAAACTTAACCACTAGAGAATGTAACTTGGTGCAGCCTCTATGGAGATTCCTCAAGAAATCAGAAAAAGAGCTACCATACTATCTAGGAATTACATTCTGGGTACTTATCTGAAGGAAATGAAAACACTAACTGGAAAAGCTATATGCACTACCATGTTCATTGCACTGTTATTTACAATAGCCAAGACATGGAAGCAACCTAAGAGTCCACTGATGAATGTATAGGTAAAGAAAATGTGATAAATATGTATAATGGAATATGATTCAGCCATAAAAAGGAAGGAAATCTTGCCATGTGTGACAATATGAATGGATATTGAGGGTATATTGCTAAGCAAATACCGTATGGTCTTACTTATATGTGGAAACTGTAAAAAAGATAACAAATGGGAATTTGCTGTATGTCCCAGGGAACTCAAACAGGGGCACTGTATCAACCTAGAAGAGTGGGATGGAGAGGGAGATAGGAGGTAGGCTAAAAAGGGAAGGGATATATGTATACTTATGGCTGATTCATTGTGAGGTTTGACAGAAAACAAAATTCTGTAAAGCAATTATCCTTCAATTAAAAAATAAATAAATTTAAAAACTCAAGCTCATAGATACAGAGAACAGATTGGCGGTTGCCAGAGGTGATTCAAAATGGATGAGGGGGTCAAAGGCACAAATTTTCAGTTATACAACAACTGAGCCCTAGAGATGTAACATGCAACATGATGATTAATAATACTGTATTGTGTTTTTGAAAGTTACTAAATAGTAAACCTTAAAAGTTCTATAACAAGAAAAAGGTTTGTAACTATGAATGTTAACATTTGCGGTGATCACTGGCAACACATGTATACAAATACTGAATCATTATACTGTACACTTGAAACTAACATAATGTTACATTCAATTTCACTTCCATTTTAAAATAATAATATATATTTAAAAAGGAAAACTTAGTACTGCACGGTATACTTATGGATCAAAAGAAAAGTTTTCCATGAAAATAAAAGGAACTGATCTTTCACCTCTTATTCTTCCCTCAATAATCTGAGACTACAGCAGAGTTATCACCACCTTATTTGGAACTCCTGTGAGAAAACTTCATTAGAGTCCCCTTCTAACTCTGTTCCTTTATGACATATCTCTTTCAAACAACAAAACCAACATTTTACCCAAAGCATTGAAGGCCTGGAAAATGGATTGCAGCTGTCATTTTGCTTGAGTAGACCAAAAGTCAACTTCCAAATGTAGTAGTGTGTTTGCAAAAACAGTAAATCGTGGCACTAACATTCATAAAATGTGTGGCATTGATGTTTGGAAGAATTCTCTTCTAAAAATTTGTGTTCTATTGCAAATACATCAAGTTTTGGGTGGGCTTTCCAAAGGGGAGAGTCTCTATAACTGCAGCACAGATTGCTTGGACTCGTATATTGTGGCTGGAACCATCCTCTCATTTTTCCTCCAAATTCTCTACTATACTACTTTTCTAACTTTACTATTTTTGCTAATTGCCTGGAAATCATGTTGACATGCAAATTCTGACTCAGTAGGTCTGAGATTGCAATTCTGAGGTTGCAATTCTAACAAAAACCCAGATGATGCTGATGCTGTCTGCCCTCAGATCACCTTTTGAGTAGAAAGCAACTGAAGTATTGAGTTAGCACATAAAGAACTTTATTAAATTCTTTCTGGAGTTCATAACCACATCATGATACCTAAGTACAGAATGTCTTTGTCCCACAGGGTCTTTTGAAAGTAATTTGAGAAGTTTTTGAACAAAAAGAAAACTTTCACAAACTGTTTTTCGGAACCAAAGATTAATTTTTGTCATTAGCTTAGCATGATTAAGTAAATTCTAAAGGCAGAAATTAGGCAATAGGCTCAAACTTTAGTTGCAGTATGTCCATTTTCCAATTATTTCCTCTGCCACTACAGATTATTAAAAATCTTTCTTGAAACATTAATTTGGAATGTGCATGAAAGAATTTCAAGACATGGTCCAAGGAAATCAGAACTCTTTCTACAGGAAAATATCCAGTACTTACTTCTAGGAAACCATTCTGGCACACCGCAGGCTCTTCAGGGGCATCAGAGCCACTCAGGGAGCAAGTGGAATAAAATACAACAGAAACCATGACACACAGTAAACATGCACAGCAGAATCCATTGGTGACTCACCTTTGCTTTGACCGCCACCTTCAATATGCCCTCACCTTTGTTCCTGCCTTGGCATTCTTGTTCCTGACTCTGAATTCACCCTTGTTTGCCTGACAACTTCAGACAATATTTATTAAAGTTTTATTGGTGATTATGCAGACTTACATTTGGGATGAGAAAGGTGAAACAGATATGTGGAAATTTTCTTCCACAGGTATTGTTTTCTCCTTTTGCTGAGAGATTCAGACTGAGGGCACAGAACTGATCAAAATTTAGATGGTGGATGTCTTTTAGATCAAAACGCATCATGAATCAAAAAGTAATTTTGTACTGGCAATGAAACCCAGCCAGATGGATGCTCTAATTTATTAATGTTACTCCCTGCATAAGATGAAGTGGTTAAGCCAATAGCATAGATCCTGCTTCCTCTGCCATGGCATTAAGATAAAATAAGCCCCACATGGTTTGACAAAACAGCCTCAAGGGAAAGAGATTAGAGAGAAACTGACCCACTTTGATGGACAAAAGTGAGACAGGGAGTTATTATACAGCATCCATATCCCTGGTTGGTTTTGCCATGATCCTTACCAGTCTGGTCAGTTAACCCCCAGGTAATTCACTGGCCTAGGAGAAACCAAGACAATTTTCCTAGCATCATCTCAATTCTAACACTGAAATTTGCATCCTGGAAACCCCCTCATCCTGGGGAAAACAGGACAATTGTTCATCCTAGCCATGAATTCTAAGTCTACTCTTCAGACTCTACTTATAATGTGAAACACCTGTGCAGTTAAACTATGATTCAGAAGGTTCAATTGAAGCCAGTGTTCCCAGGGGGTAGATACACCAATGAAAGTGTGCAAAGTGAAAGTGTTAGTCACTCAGTCTTACCTAACTCTTTGTGACCCCATGGAATGTAACCTGCCAGGCTTCTCTGTCCATGAAATTCTCCAGTCTAAAATACTGAAGTGGTTAGCCATTGCCTTCTCGAGAGGATCTTCCTGACTGAGGGATCGAACCTGGGTCTCCTGCATTGCAGGCAGATTCTTTACCATCTGAGCCACTGCACTTATACCACCATGATACTGTTCCTCTAGTGAGTTAACTGGAAGCTGGTCCATGGGTAGCACTCTGTAGCACGTTCCATTCTTGGTATGACTTGCTTTGACATTCTGACTTCAACCCACACTGCCTCAAACACTGCCATAACCAGTTTTGACATGTCTGTGAGCCTGACAGCTGGTTTTTATAATGACCACAGTCCCTCTCATCAGCTCCAAGCTTATCTCCAGCTTTACCAGAGTTTGGTCTTATCTCTAGGGACCATTAATAGCAGAGTCTATTCTCACCCATGTGTACTTAGTCGCTTAGTCATGTCCAGCTCTTCGAAGTCCCATGGACTATAGGTACCCACCAGTTTCCTCTGACCATGGAATTTTCCAATCAAGAAAACTGAAGTGGGTTGCCATTTCCTGTTCCAGGGGATCTTTTTGACCCAGAAATCTAGCCTGTATCTCTCACATCTCCTGCATTAGCAGGCAGATTCTTTACCACTAGGACCACCTGGGAAACCCACTATCATGACCCATGAAGGACTGCTAAGTCCTAACAAAATGTTAAAAATGAAACTTGAAGGACTCATTGAATTATAAAATATGTTGTAAAGGATTACATTAAAAGGGAGGGGGAAAACAATGTAAGAATTGTAGGTTTTACTCAGATTCCTGTCCTTTTCTCACCAGCTTCACAAGGATGGCATTCTTTCACACATTCAACTAGTGTTTTTTGAGTCTCATGCTGGTCAAAGAGTTGTATCCTCTGTTTATGGTAGTGTGGTGGGAAGTACAGTTAGCAAAATATACCAGGGGAGCTTTTATTATTAAACCAATGAGATGCCTTAGAAGGAAAGAGGGATAACATTCTCATATTTACAAAACTCCTAAGAGACAATCTAGAATACCTCTTCACTGAAAACTCTAAGTGCCAAACAAAAAGACTTAAGCTATATCCTCTGTTTCAATGGTCCCCAACAGTTTTGGCACCAAAGATTGGTTTCATATAAAACAATTTTTTCAAGGACTGAGAAGAAGATGGTTTGGGAATGACTTAAAGTGCATTATGCTTATTGTGTACTTTATTTCTATTATTATTACATCAGCATCACCTCAGATTATCAGGCATTAGATCCCAGAGGCTGAGGACCCCGGTTCCATGTCATCCCAAAACATACCCTAGCTTATGAGAATCCTCTATCCATATTTTGGACACTGGGATCATGCCATGAGGGCCCCCAGGCTCTTCCTAGTGCAGGAAATAACTGCTCTTAACATAAACCTGAGCAACCAGTTTGACCTAAGAAATATTAATCCTCATTTCCATGAGTGTCTCTACCATAAACTGATTTAAAAATTATAGAAGACATAATTCTAATCAAGCCATTTTCCCCTTTGGAAAAATGTCTAGTTGTGGAATATTGCTGACTTGCCCCTTTCTGGATGACCATGTATTGACATTAACTTGTCAAACCCCACTGGTTAGTTCATTCAATTTTTTTGAAAGTTGGTATTCTCCTGAACTCCCTATGCACCTACAACTTTGCACTCCTTCCTGAAATCTTTTTCTTCAGGAGCCTAACAGTCTTGTAAGGCTGAGTGATAACAAATGGTGGTGTGGTGCTGTGAACTAGCTTGGGCCAGTGATCATATTTTATCCAATCCATCCCTCTCTCCTAGGTCTTCCAAGCACACACACACTTGCTCCATAACTCACTCAGCTAAATCTGATAGAGCAATTCCTTTTCACTCCCTGCCACCATGTCCCATTCACAAAGAGAGTGATATATTTAAAAGAAATATATCACTTTCTGCAGAATAATTTTGAGCCTCATGCTACCAGGCCAGCAGCTGGCTATTTTCTGTTTCAGCTGTCCCCACCCATTTGCCACTCTGGCTCACTGGATTGGTCTCAGACAGCACAAGACAACAAATGAGCCCCACCCAGGTGGCTCTGACTTTACATTAGGCACGAGAAGCCCAGGGCTTCTGACTATGCTGATCACACCAAAATACCCTGGCTTCTTAAGCAAGAGGTCCTGAATAATACAATTCATTTTTCATTTTTAAATGACTACAGAATACTTTAATTGGATACCAGTGTGCTGCAGCAACAGAAAATCTAATTCCTAAGCATAATAAAGACTTCCAAAGGTTGAAAAGATTCTCATTGTTTTCAGCAATTGGCATCCAGAAGTCCTGTAAGGCCGTCTTGCTGAGGGCCTCCATAATTGGTGGAGCAGAGCTACAATGAGTGCCTCTTGGCACTTAAAGGTGCTCTCACTGCTCTAGATGGATCTGCCTTACACACAGTTTTATTCTATAGTGAGGCCCCTGGGTGTTTACTGATGTGTTTGCCCTGCACTGACCAATTAGGAATGAAATAACATATTGTAAGGGAAAAAAATGAAAAACAAAAACATACTTAGCTCCTTAAGTGCTTCTTTTATGACAAAAAAAAAAAAAAGATGATGGGGGGGGGGGCATGCAAGAAACAAGCTACCAAGACAATGTCCTTGTTATGCCCAAGTCGTGAAATCTCCCAATGACCACCAGGGAGCAGATATCCAGTGCAAAAGCAAGAGAGTTTTTATTACCAAGCTCGAGCTGGGGCTCCCACCGATACCCACACAGTGGCTATAGGGAGGAGCCCCGAGCTCTGGGTTACATTGCTTATATAGGGTATTTTTGCGTGAGAAATTTGAAAAACGCTAGTTTCCAAGTTGGGAGACATCTAATTGGTTACCTTCTGGTGAAGGGTTAAGTGTTGAGTTCTGATTGGTTCCTATTTCCTGGGCTTGCCATGGGTTCTGATTGGTTCCCATTTCCGGGGCTTGATTCGAATTTCCCTGGGTTGGCCAAGGCTTTTGATTGGTTCACAGGTGGTGGGGTGAGGTCAGGGGATTTCCAAAGGCTCTTTTCCCAGAACCTTACAAAATGGAGTTTTTCTGTTAACAAGATGGCGTAGCTTAGGTCCTTCAGTCCTAAGATATTTTAACTTTCTTTTTGAGTTTTGTAGCAATTTCCTTTGACTCTATGCTTTGTGTTTTCCAACTGAGCATTTTAAGAGCATTCAAAATTAATTTTAAAATACCTGCATGTACGTAAAACCTGACATAGCTTTTGTTGTGTGTGTTTGTGTATGTGCACATATATTGTAGAAAGAGCTAAGAATCTTAATACTATACCCAAGACCAAATAGGAGTAATATACTTAATTTCTGTCTTTTTATTCTGAAGATGTTGGATATGACATGAGGGATGTACTTTATTCCAATGCACTTGAGGCAAACATAAAAATAGAAAAGCACTTGTATGCTGAATTCTACATTTACTCTAATTTTAAAATTTGGATAGGATATTCTCCTTTTATATTTTAAAACAAAAACCATGGAAATATTTATTTTAAATACATAAATCTTTCAAACAGTTGAAAGTGCATCATATATTTTCAGAAAGACAATATACTATCATGGTCAGAAACATGAAAATGGGAGTCGAGGGTTAGAATCCTACTTTGGCAACTTTGTATCGTCCTGAACTGGGGCAAGTTCAGTTCAGTTCAGTCACTCAGTCGTGTCCCACTCTTTGTGACCCTATGAATTGCAGCATGCCACGCCTTCCTGTCCATCACCAAAACCCGGAGTTCACTCAAACTCACGTCCAACAAGTCAGTGATGCCATCCAGCTGCCTCATTCTTTGTCATCCCCTGCTCCTCCTGCCCCCAATCCCTCCCAGCATCAGAGTCTTTTCCAATGAGTCAACTCTTCACATGAGGTGGCCAAAGAACTGGAATTTCAGGTTTGGTGTCATTCCTTCCAAAGAACACCTAGGACTGATCTCCTTTAGAATGGACTGGTTGGATCTCCTTGCAGTCCAAGGGACTCTCAAAAGTCTTCTCCAACACCACAGTTCAAAAGCATTGATTCTTCGGCACTCAGCTTTCTTCACAGTCCAACTCTCACATCCATACATGACTACTGGAAAAACAATAGCCTTGACTAGACGGACCTTTGTTGGCAAAGTAATGTCTCTGCTTTTAACTATGCTATCTAGGTTGGTCATAACTTTCCTTCCAAGAAGTAAGCATCTTTTAATTTCATGGCTACAGTCACCATCTGCAATGATTTTTGAGCCCCAAAACATAAAGTCTGACACTGTTTCCACTGTTTCCCCATCTATTTCCCATGAAGTGATGGGACCAGATGCCATGATCTTTGTTTTCAGAATGTTGAGCTTTAAACCAACTTTTTTCTACTCTCCTCTTTCACTTTACTGCTCTTCCCAAATAAATATATGACCAGAATTCACTCAGATTTCAAATCATGTTTTCGAGGAAGTTGGCAAAATATTCTAAGATTAATTTGTAAGGGTGCATTAGAAAAAATATTTGCAGGAGTTGACTGGTTGCCTAGTGGTTAGGACTGAATTCTGGGCCTTCACTTCGCGGCCCAGAGTTCAATCCCTGGTCAGAGTATTGAGATCCCACAGGCCCATTAGTGGCACAGAGTTGCCAAAAAAAGGAAAGAAAAAAGTTTTTGAGTAAAGAGGAATAAGTAGAGAGTTTGATCTACAAAACAGATACAATAGGAAGAGTAAATTTTATAAAGATACCAATTTTTCCCAAATTAATCTTTAATACATTTCCAGTAAACTGCAAACAGGTTTGTGTGCATGTAAAGAAATGTTTAAGCCAATGTTAAAATTATGTGACTGGGATTAGTGGTGGCTCAGTCAGTAAAGAATCCACCTGCAATGCGGGAGACCTGGGTTCAACTGCTGTGTGGGGAAGATACCCTGGAGGCAGACATGGCAACCCACTCCAGTATTCTTGCCTGGAGAACTCCATGGACAGAGGAGCCCGGTGGGCTACAGTCCATGGGTGCTATAAATAATTGGACAAAGCCGAGTGACTAGGCACAGCACAGCACAAAATTATGTGACTGGGATTAGTAAATGAAGTCTCTTTCACTTCATTCAATAATTTTGCCTATCTAAAATATAAGAGCTTACTCTTTTTAAAAAATGTAACTAGCTACCACTATATCATTCTACCTATATTAATATTGTCAAATATCCACTTAATGTTCAAATCTCCAATTATTTCATAAGTGTAATAGCTATTTTACAGTTCCTTCTATTGATTCAGGGTTCAAAGAAGGCCCGTGCATTGCAATTGGTGTAAAGTGTATATATTTCCTCCCACCCCTCAGTCTACAGTTTTCCTTTTCATACTTCAATGGTAGGAGAAGTCAGGATGCTCGTCTTATAAACTTCTTACAGTGTGCACTGTATCTCATAGTTTACATCTTCCTCTGACTTCTGTTTTTCCTGAAAACTGTTAGTTACATGTAGAGACTTGATAAAACTCAAGTACCATTGTATTTTATTTTGCTTTTTGACCAGATACTTACATGACATTCTTCTACATAATGCCTCTCTCTTTGAAATATTATCAGTCCTTGTTCATCAATGACTAGATCACTAAGAAAGATGAGATTAAAAAATGGTGATACTCTAATGCTATGATAATAATTCTTCTACATTATTAGTTAGAATCCTTCTATAAAAAGAAACATTTCTTCACTTACTATTTAATTATCCAGAGTACAGTTTGAAAAGGCAGGAAAACAGCTGATTATTTTAGCTAATATACATTTGATAAACAGTAACAAAGTGAAAAACTTATTCTCTTGGATGTGAAGATTTATTTTTAAGTATAATAATAAATACAGTCTGGTACTGGCACAGGCATACAGGGGCAAAGCAACAGAATGACTTAGGTTCACAATAAATATTTATCAAACTTTTGAAATTCTTTATTGAATTAACTGGCAACCAGATGAAGAATCAGAGCATTATCAGAAATCCAGAAACCACTATCTTGGTTCCTTTCGATTACTATCCTTTCTGAAAGGCAAGCACTATTCTGATGTCTAAGAGCTGCCTGTATTATACTTCAAATAAATGGAATCATATGGTAAGTACTCCATAGTATTTGGCTTCTTTTGTTCAATATTATATTTATGAAATCCAGTCATGTCATTGTATCCTGTTATAAATAATTTGTTCTTATAGTCTGTATAATCTACCATTTTCCTAAGCACTGTTCCAATGCTAGGCATAGAGCAGATTAAAAAAAAAACAACTGTGTCTCTGATTTACTGGAGCTTACATTCTGGTGAACAAAATCTATGAAGACATATATATGTATGTTTATGTATATATATGCTGTTTAGTCGATTCAGTTGTGTCTGACTGTGCAGCCCTATAGACTGCAGCCTGCCAGACACCTCTGTCCATGGGATTCTTTAGGCAAGAGTACCAGAGTGGGTTGCCATGCCCTCCTCCAGGGGATCTTCCCGACCCAGGGATCAAACCTGGGTTTCCTGCTTTGCAGGCAGATTCGTTACCACTGAACTACCAGAGAAGCCCCTATATATATATATTTATATATAAGAGCTGCATATATGCAATAGTTGGGATATTGAATTCATGGGGCTGAGGCAATTTGTTTCCATTTAGAAAACAAAAATAGAACTCTGTTTTATGTCATACATATAAAAATAATTCAAAGATATTTAAAGCCAAATCTTTTATAAGAATACATATTAATTTATTAATTATGAATATTTATTAAACATTTACTTATACCAAGCACTTTTCTAGGTATTAGGGATACATTAATAAAAATAACATGCAAAAATCCCAGCTCTTATGAAGCATGCATTTAATGTGGTGAGACAGACAATAAAAACATAAACAAATAAATTATATATTAGAAAATTATAAGTGCTCTGGAGAAAAGCAAAGCCAGTGGGAGTAGGGGGTGGGTAAAGAGTGCCTGCAGAGAAAGGGATAAGATTGTAATTCTTGATAGGATAGCAAGGAATATAGCAGAAAATTCTTTATAAGCTTAGAGTAGGAAGGATTTATGAAACAAGACTTAAAAAACCTAAATCAACAAAGAAATGTTTGATTAATCTGACTACAGTAGAGGAGCAATGTTTATGCATTAAAAGCACAATAAAATTAAAAAGAAAATGAGAAGATATTTGCAATCCATATACTCACTCCAAGGACTAATATCCAGAATAGAATCAAAAGAAATTCTACAAATTAACATGAAAAATCTGACCAACTACCAGGAAAAATATCGACAAAGGATATAAATATGCAATTCACAGGAGAAGAAACCCAAATTATGACTAAACCTTTGGGGGGAAAAGAGCTGAATATCAAGGAAAATGTGGATTCAATTTACAATGATTTTTAATTTAGTACAGTAAGTCCAAACATGTTCCATTTCTAAAGCACGTTTGTTAGTTCAATTTGCTAAGTCCAACAAAGTTAGCCTAGGAAACAATTAACACAATCAGATGCATTGTTCTATACTGCAATAGGTTTATAATACTTTTCACACAAATAATACACTAAAAAAACCACAAAAATAAAGCAAGCATTCCTGATCTTACAGTACAGCACCTTGAAAAGCACAGTAGTACAGTAGTAGAGCTGGCACACAGGGGCTGGTATCAAGTGAACAGCCAAGAAGAGCTTCTGACTGGAGGAGGGAGTGGAGGTGGGAGACGCTAGAGCTGAAGGGTCGTCAGCAATGGGAGATGGAGGGTGAGCTTCAATTTCACTCATGCCTCACGTTAACTGCACAGGTTCTGGTTCCTTGCTGGATTCAATTCTGTCTTCTGTTCAGTTCAGTTCAGTCGTTCAGTCGTGTCCAACTCTTCTCGATCCCATGGACTGCAGCACACCAGGCTTCCCTGTCCATCACCAACTCCTGGAGTTTACCAGACTCATGTCTATGGAGTCGGTGATGCCATCCAACCATCTCATCCTCTGTCGTCCCCGTCTCCTCCCGCCCTCAATCTTTCCCAGCATCAGGGTCTTTTCTAATGAGTCAGTTCTTTGCATCAGGTTGAAAACATGATCCAGTGATATTTGAGTAGTAGCTCTTTTTTTTTTTTTTTTCCTTTTTCTTTTTATAGATGACATAGTAGCACTGGATTGCATTCTGAATGGCTGATGCAACCTTCATGTACCAGATCCTGTACCTCAAAACCTCACAGTGCCTTTTCAAATAAAGAATATTCCCTTGCCATTTCCTGCATCGTGACTCTCTTTGGTTCTTCACGTTTATCTTCTTCCTCTTGTCTCTCTTTGTCCTTTTTCTGGACTTTCAATTCCATCGGGTCTTTGTAAGGAAGCTCCTTGTGTTGCATGGCAAGGAGTTCAAGAAGTTGCCTTCTTGCAAACTTAGCTCCAGTTTCTCACTGAGGGTCACTAAGTTGCTGAAGACCTCTTTGGACTCCTCAGTAAACATAAGCCTTTGCCTCCAAGTTTTGAGATATTTGAAGATAAAAAAAGAAAAAAAAAATAAGGTGGGAAGATGTGAACTGAGGAAACTTGAAATGTCACCCAGCCAAGTTGTTGTCTAATTACTTAAGAAAAAGAAATCCAATTTTTGGATAACCCAGGACCCTTGTTTCCTATTTTCCTTCTTGATGCTTAATTAATACTCATTTCAACTCAGTACTTACTGATAGCCCATCAGAAGTGATGTAATTCAAATTTGTTAAAAATGATTGCTCCTTAAAACTGATGTAAAAATGAATCATCCTGTATATAATGGACATGTGATGGGTGGCTGAAATAGCTCAGTTGGGAGAGTGCTAGAGTGAAGATCTATACGTCCCTGGTTCAATCCCAGCTTTTGGCAACTGTTTCTGACCCTTTGGCTTCCGTGATCAAGCTCAATTGATAAAGAATCTGCCTGCAATATAGGAGACACCCTGACCCAGATTCCTTGGTCAGGAAGATCCGCTGAGAAGGGAGAGTCTACACACTCCAGTGTTCTTGGGCTTCCCTTGTGGCTCAGCTGGTAAAGAATCCACCTGCAATGCGGGAGACCTGGGTTCAATCCCTGGGTTGGGAAGATTCCCTGAAGAAAGGAAAGGCTACCCACTCCATTCTGGCCTGGATGGACTATANTCAGCTGGTAAAGAATCCACCTGCAATGCGGGAGACCTGGGTTCAATCCCTGGGTTGGGAAGATTCCCTGAAGAAAGGAAAGGCTACCCACTCCATTCTGGCCTGGATGGACTATATAGTCCATGGGGTCACAAAGAGTCGGACATGACTGAACTGTTTTCACTTTCACTTTCTGTATGTGATGTCAAAGCGAGCTTTCAAAAATGCAGATCGGAGCTTTTGAAAATGCAGATTGGATCACTACACCTTCATCTGCATTCTGAATTCCAGTTTTAATAACTGATGTGCTCTTCTGCAAACAGAGGATACCCTTGTAATGAATACAATCTGCCCCCTCCACATGTTTTATTCAACAAATATTTATTGAGCACGTATAATGTTATATGAGCACCTAGGTTCCAGGCACTGAGGTTTTATGTATGAATAAAAAATAAAGTTTCTATTTTTATGGAGCTTAAATTTAAGTGAAAGAAAATAGACAATAAGCTGAAAAAAATATAACATGTTAATACATCCAGTGTTCTGAAGGCTTTTTTTTTTTAAAGGAACCCTCTCCCTCTCCCTCAGAGTCCAAAAGTCTGCTCTACACATCTGTGTCTCTTTTGCTGTCTTGCATACAGGGTCCTCATTATCATCTTTCTAAATTCCATATATATATGTGTTAATATACTGTATTGGTGTTTTGTTTTGTTTTGTTTTGTTTTTTTCTGGCTTACTTCACTCTGTATAATCGGTTCCAGTTTCATCCATCTTATTAGAACTGATTCAAATGTATTCTTTTTAATGGCTGAGTAATACTTCATTGTGTATCTGCTCCACTGGTGCTGTGAGGACTCAGAAAATAAACCACTCAACATAGTACTTGGCACGTATTATGTGTTTAATAAAAAGATACAAATTTGTCAAGTTTATAGCATTTTTATAACTAATAAGATATCAAGTATGTAACTGGCACCAAAAATATTTAAATTATATTTATGGATATTTATTGAGAACCTATTGCGTTCCACATACTATTCTAATCACGGGAACTATAAAGAAAAATGTAAGCTGCTTGTTCTCAATAAAATCATTATCTGCATAAAAGGCTACCTGAATTATATTAAAAATATTCCTACCAAATAAACAAAATGAGAAAGTATAGATGACTCCCTCTCTTTTCACAACTTTCTTTTAAACACTAATACACAAAGAGAAAAGAAGAGTTTCAAGAGTTCTAGAAACTAAGAATACTAACAAGTGATCTATGAGACATTAGTCAGTGAAAGTGAAATCTCCCAGTTGTGCCCAACTCTTTGCGACTGCACAAACTGTAGCCCGCCAGTCTTCTCTGTCCATGGGATTCCCCAGGGAAGAATACTGGAGTGGGTTGCCATTTCTCCTCCAGGGGATCTTCCCAACCCAGGGACTGAACCCCCGTCTTCCACATTGAAGGCAGACTCCTTACTATCTGAGCCACCAAGGAAGTCCCAGATACTAGGCAGCTCCATGACAGTCATTAAACAGAAAATGTGGCCTTAATTAGGAGAAGAGGAGCAGATTCTACTAACAACCCCCACTGGGTACCTTTTCCTTTCTGCAAAAGCAGGAGAGTTACTCTGTCCCCACTCAGGGGCTTTCTAGGCTGGCCTGTGTTATTTCTCTGCCATTTTCTCTCACTTCTATGACCCTCATCATCTTCCAACTCTTTTTCTTGCTCTGCACATTGTTTAACTATCTTCAGATAATTTTAGACCTATGGAAGGTTTACAAAGAACAGAGAATTCCCATATACTCTTCAATCAGCTTTCCCTAACATAATATCTTACATAATTCAAAAACAAAGTTAGGAAAATAACATTGGTATAATACTTTAGCTGTACTAGAGACTTTATTCAGTTTTTACCAGTGTTTCTATTAAAATTCTTTTTCTGCTTAAGGATTTAATTGATATTACATTAAATTGATTAAATTAGATAATTGGCATTGTGACTCATATTAAATAGCTGTCGTGTCTCCTTAGTCCCCTCTATTCTATCATAGTCCTTAGTCTTTTCTTGTCAAATATCATCTTAACATTTGCTGAGTCCTAGTGAGTTTTCTTATAGTGTGCCTCTCCATTGGGGTTTATCAGATGCTGTCTCATAATCAGATTGTATCTATGACACCAGAGAGATAGCATGCCCTTCTCGGTGCTTCATATTGAAGAATGCATAATGCCAATATGTCTTAACTGGTGAAGTTAACCTTGGTCTCTTGATTGAGGTGGTGTCATCTAGGTTTCTTCACTGTAAAGGTACCATTTTCCCCTCTGTAGCAAGTATTTAGTTTGGGTCTCCCTTATTTTTTATTTCTCATATTAGAAAGTCCCTTAAGGTTCAAGCACAACCTGACAATAGTCATTCCCCAAATCACGGGGGTTCACATAATGTTGAAGCACCTAACAATGAAACAAAGGCATGCAACTATTGTCTGAACCTTTTCAACTGCAAGTTACAGAAGCCCAGCTCAAAACAGCTTAAGCAAAAAGAGAATTTATTGGCTCACATAACTGAAGGTCAATAGTGAACTTGTTCAGAATTGTCAAATCTTTGGGTTCAAGTAACACCATTAAGATTCTTCCTTCAACTGTGCTTCTGTATTCATTTCATTTTGCATAAGTTCCCTCCACAAGGGGTAGAATATGATTGACTAAGAATTCTAGATTCACACACTTTCAACCTGGTACCCCAGTGGATGAGGGTATTTCTTTCTCTGAATATCCATATATTAATTCAGTCACTGATTCTATTTGGCTACTTGATCTTTGCAAGACCTCTGCTGAACAAATCTCTGTGGCCTGTGGAATGGTACATAATAGAGGCAGATTTTTTATTTGTGCTTGTTTAAGATTTCCTGATATTTTATAATAAGCATGCCTTGCTCTCGAATTTATTCATCACCTCCACTGTGTAATATAAGGGATACGATTTAGGTCATACGTGAATTGCCTAGTGGGTATCTCTACTTTCTTCAATTTAAGCAAGAATTTTACAATAAGGAGCTCATGATCTGACAAATAGATTTTAAGGATTAGATCTTGTAGACAGAGTGCCTGAAGAACTATGGACAGAGATTCGTAACATTATACAGGAGGCAGTGACCAAAATCATCCCAAAGGAAAAGAAATTCAAGAAGGCAAAAGCCTCAGTTGTCTGAGGAGGCTTTACTCATGGCTGAGGAAAAAGAAAAGCAAATGGTAAGGGATAAAGGGAAAGATATACCCAGCTGAATGTAGAGAATAACAAGGAGAGATTAGGAAGCCTTCTCAAAGAACAATGCAAGAAATAGAGGAAAACAATAGAATGGGAAAGACTAGAGATCACTTCAAGAAAACTGGAGAGATTAAGGGAACATTTCATGCAAGGTTGGGCATGATAATGGACAGACACAGCAAGGACCTAACAGAAGCAAAAGAGATTAAGAAGAGGTGGCAAGAATACACAGAAGAACTAAATATAAAGGTCTTAATGACCTGGATAACTAAAATGATGTGGTCACTCATCTAGAACCAGGCATCTTGGAGTATGAAGTCAAGCAGGCCTTATGCAGCATTACTACAAACAAGCTAGGGATGATGATAGAATTCCAGGTAAGGTACTTCAAATTCCAAAAGATGATGCTGTTAAAGGGCTGCACTAAAAATGTCAACAAATTTTGAAAACTCAGCAGTGGCCACAGGACTGGAAAAGGTCAGCTTTCATTTCAATCCCAAAGAAAGGCAATGCCAAAGAATGTTTGAACTACTGTACAACTGTACTCATCCAACATACTAGTAGGGTTATGCTCAAAATCCTTCAAGCTAGGCTTCAACAGTAAGTGAACTGAGAACTTCCAAATGTACAAGTTGGGATTAGAAAAGGCAGAGGAACCAGAGATTAAATTATCAACATTCATTGGATCATGGAGAAAGCAAGGGAATTCCAGAAAAGCATCTACTCTGCTTCATTAACTACATGAAAACTTTTGACTATGTAGATCACAACAAACTCTGGAAAGTTTTTCAAGAGATGGGAATACCAGGCCAACTTACCTGTCTCCTGAGAAACCAGTATGCAGGTCAAGAAATGACAATTAGAACCAGACATGAAACACAGACTTGTTACAAGTTGGGAAAGGTGTAAGTAAAGGCTATATATTGTTACCCTGCTTAACTTATATGCAGAGTACATCATATGCAATGCTGGACTGGATAAACCAAAAGCTGGAATCAAGGTTGCTGGGAGAAATATCAACAACATCAGATAAGCAGATGATACCTCTCTAATGTCAGAAAGTGAAGAGGAACTAAACAGCCTCTTGAAGAGGGTGGAAAGAGGAGAGTGAAAAAGCTGGCTTAAGATTTCACATTCACAAATCTAAGATCATGGCATCTGGTACCATCATTTCATGGCAAATAGAAGGGGGAAAATTGGAAACAGTGACACATTTTATTCTCTTAGGTTCCAAAATCAGCATGGATGGTGACTGCAGCCATAAAATTAAATGACACTTGCTCCTTGGAAGAAACACTATGACCAAACTAGCGAGTATATTATAAAGCAGTGACATCATTTTACCAACAAAGGTCCATATAGACAAAGCTGTGATTTTTCCAGTAAGTCATGTATGAATGTGAGAGTTAAACCATAAAGAAGACTGAATGCCAAAGAACTGATGCTTTCAAACTGTGGTGCTGGAGAAATCTCTTAAGAGTCCCTTGGACTGCAAAGAAATCAAGCCAGTCAATTCTAAAGGAGATCAACCCTGAATATTCGTTGAAAGGACTGATGCTAAAGTCCCAATACTTTGGCCCCCTGATGAGAAGAGCAAACTCATTGGAAAAGACCTTGATGCTGAGAAAGACTGAGGGAAGGAGAAGGAAACAACAAAAAGGATGAGATAGTTGGATGTCATCACCATCTCAATCGACATGAGTTTGAGCAAACTCTGAGAGATAGTGAAGGACAGGAAAGCCTGGCATGCTGCAGTCAATGGAGCTGCAAAAAGTCGGACACAACTTAGGGACTAAACAACATCAATGCAATACTCTTGAAATACACTTTATTAAGTGTATCTTTTTATTTGATGGTCTTTGAAGGGGTAACAGACTTTATTAGAAGTCTCTATTACTGTGATCTCTTATTGGAAACTATCACTGTGGCCCCTCTGACAGCTGCAGTCCCTGAGAAGCGATGGTATGTGTTAACACTACCGGACACAACTTAGGGACTAAACAATATCAATGCAATACTCTTGAAATACACTTTATTAAGTGTATCTTTTTATTTGAAGGTCTTTCAAGGGGTAACAGACTTTATTAGAAGTCTATTACTGTGACCTCCTATTGGAAACTATCACTGTGGCCCCTCTGACAGCTGCAGTCCCTGAGAAGTGATGGTATGTGTTAACACTTGTAGTAGAACTAAGCACCCCTATGAGTTCTTCACTCCTTGATTGTCTGAGGCCTCTATTCCAGCATGATTTACCCTCAAAAGAAAAAATAAGTTTTCACTGGCTAGTTTAAATTTAGTTATAGACAGCGATCACTGATTTTTTTCATAATACTCCTTGGTAAAGAGAATGGATAACCATTACCTGAGGGGAAAAAACTCATAAGAAGCTTGAGGAGCCTAAAAATCTAGGTAGAAGCTTGGATCACCACAAATGTTCTTGAAACTATCACCTGGAACATAAAATAATTACTTAGCTTGAAGAAACTAAAATTAGCCTATATACATAGCACCTGGAATATTCTAGGATACTTTAAGAGCCATTGACCTAATAAAAATGATTCAGTGGGAATTTTCCCAGCAAAGACAGTGATATATTTCAGCCACAGCAAAGCCAAGAAGGCATTGCTGCTGCTGCTGCTGCTAAGTCGCTTAGGTCGTGTCCGACTCTGTGTGAACCCATAGACAGCAGCCCACCAGGCTTCCCTGTCCCTGTGATTCTCCAGGCAAGAACACTGGAGTGGGTTGCCATTTCTTTCTCCAATGCATGAAAGTGAAAAGTGAAAGTGAAGTCGCTCAGTCATGTCCAACTCAAGCGACCCTATGAACTGCAGCCTACCAGGCTCCTCCGTCCATGGGATTTTCCAGGCAAAAGTACTGGAGTAGGGTGCCATTGCCTTCTCCATAGAAGGCATTATGAAAGCTTTTTTAGCAACACTACCAACACACAGGGAAGATTATACATTTGCCTATGTATCCTGCACCTTTTTGTATCAAGAACAGGATGCTGACAATGCCAGACCTAGGTATTTCATTCTTAATTACATATCTGAGTAAAATATCAAATCTTTTATAAAGTCAGCCAGAGTCTCTAAAATATCTGGTAAATTTAATAATGTATGGACAGGGAAAGAATTTTTAGACTCTCAAAACATAAACTGAATTGACTGTTAGACTTTTAATCCTCATTTGCCTCCCAAAAGTAATCATTGAAAATACACAACTACACTCTGCAATAGCATGTGCATAACTTTATTCATTGTTAGTAGTGGTTTCGAGTAATCAACCTATAATCTCAGTCTTATTTTATGTTTTCTATATGACACATGGAGATGCTTTGGGATCTGAACAAACTAGTATACTTGATACTCAGAGGCCAAACACGTCTGTGTTAACAGTTCATTCAGATACCTCTGGTTAATTTTGTAATTACTTTAATTAAGCATAATTAACACCTATGACTCTTTTTTTTGAATTGGAACTTGTAATTTTATTTTTTTAATTTTTATTTTTACTTTATTTTACTTTACAGTACTGTATTGGTTTTGGCATACATTGACATGAATCCGTCATGGGTGTACATGAACTCCCAAACATGAACCCCCACCCCCACCAAGGGTCCTCATTACCATCTTTCTAAATTCCATATATATGTGTTAGTATACTGTATTGGTGTTTTTCTTTCTGGCTTACTTCACTCTGTATAATTGGTTCCAGTTTCATCCATCTTATTAGAACTGATTCAAATGTATTCTTTTTAATGGCTGAGTAATACTCCATTGTGTATATGTACCACAGCTTTCTTATCCATTCATCTGCTGATGGACATCTAGGTTGTTTCCATGTCCTGGCTATTATAAACAGTGCTGTGATGAACATTGGGGTACATGTGTCTCTTTCTATTCTGGTTTCCTCAGTGTGTATGCCCAGCAGTGGGATTGCTGGGTCATAAGGCAGTTCTATTTGCAATTTCTTAAGGAATCTCCACACTGTTCTCCATAGTGGCTGTACTAGTTTGCATTCCCATCAGCAGTGTAAGAGAGTTCCCTTTTCTCCACACCCTCTCCAGCATTTATTGCTTGCAGACTTTTGGATTGCAGCCATTCTGACTGGTGTGAAGTGGTATCTCACCTATGATTTAAAATAACTTTAATTAAACTACCATAAGCTCAAAGGGCACTGCGATTTTAACAGCTTCACAATAAATCTTTTGTTCTTGTATCTATTTCCTTGGATGCAGCACTTTATTTCTGAACTAGTCCTTGCTTCCAGAAAAAAAATGGGACTAAGTTAATTTCTATGATAAACCCACACTGAATTAACTTCCTTTTTTGTTACCCTAATTATCTAGATGTTAAACTGCAAGTGATTTCAGGAGTATTGAGTTTATCAACTTTTATGAACTCACATAAAACTCATAGTAAATAAAACTCATAGTAAATAAAACTCCAAATGCAGAAGTCAGGCAATTAAAGTACAAAACTGTTTTCTTACACAGGCATTCAATGATAGTGATTTTGAGGTTTTTCTCTGGTAAGCACCTCAGTTAAGTAGTAGAGGCAAATGTCACATAAACAACTACACTTTTCTCATTCCAGAGATCGCATGTCCTACATGCTCCAATAAAAGATTATTCTGAGTTCATATCTCACCTCTTCCTTTAACTTGCTAAGTGAAGCTTACAAGCTCTTTTAGCTTTACTTAAATTTCCTTTTCTTTAAAATGAGGATAATTCTAGTTTAAACATATATTGTGAGGATTCAATGAGATAAAATTTGACCACTACTTGGCACCAAAGAAACGGTGATGACTTTCCTTCTGCCTTCTTCATTCTTCTTCTCTGTTATCAATTCATGACTCAGAATGGCTTCCAAAATAGGTGAAGAAAAATCCGACATAACTAAGGACACACACAGAAAGGGATTCTTTGAAAAAATAAGTCAACCATTAACTACTTTATTTTCACCCAGACATCATATTTTGTCTTTTTCTGTGTTTTTGATCACGTGATTCTATGTGATGTGTTTTCTCCCTTTGAATTATCTCTAGCTGGTAAACTCTTTCTCATTGGTTAAGACTCATACAAGCTGTGATCACCTGTCTTTGAACACAACTGTGGGCTCCACAGTAACCATGTGAACAGCCTGCTCTTCTCCATGTGAATAGCCTCCTTACAGGTTCCTCTCCATGTGAACAGCCTGCTGCTGGAGGAAAAATGAGAGTGGCCTGGGAATAAGTCTGAGTTCCTAACATATTGATTCCAGAAAACCCAAGCCAATCTATTCTGTCACTTATGTTCTATCCCGTGTTCCTTATTGTTTCTGTATTAGTTTGGTGGTAAAAGGGTGTTTAAAAGAAATATAATGGAATAGGGACTAAAGGAATTAATGCATACAAATAGAAAAAGAATGAAAGTCTGATTTATTTCCTATAATTTCATGGTTTCCTCTCATGCAATGATCACAAAAAAACATAATAGCCTCAGATCCATCCATCATCTCCAAAATCTTTAGGGCATATACACAATACTTTCCCTATTTTCCTGATTCCTTGACTTCTCAGGTTCTAAACAGCTTAACTTCAAAAGCCCTTTGCAACAAACATTCTTCCTCTTCAGGTTTTAACAAGTGGACCCTAATCCTCAGCTTATAAATTAAAGAAATACAGTCTTTTGCTTGCTCATTGTAACTTTTCTCTGCTTCTTTTAATATATAGTGACCAGAAAATGAAAAAAAAAAAAAAAATTCCTTGAGCAACTTGTTTATTAAGGGTCCTCTCTGTGAATATTAACCAGACAAATTGCTCCACCAACTAAGAACGGCCATGCACCACCACCCACAGAGTCGAGAAAGAGCTATCAGCCTGTCAATGCTGTCCATGTCTGGGCCGGGTGAGGTTTCCCGTGTTGAGTCAAATTAAGCCGTAGACTCCACTCCTGGTGGTGCCCTTCCATCAATTCCTTTAAGTTTCAGCTTTGCAACCATACTCTCCCTGGAACCCAAAGACTTTGGTCTCCTGGGAGCTGCCCGGTGAGTCATGGGAATAACACCGCCACATCACCAGTCGGCATTGTATATGGTTGGAACTATGACGGTATCTGATCCTCTTTGAACCTCCGACTTTCATTCTTGATTAATGAAAACATTCTTGGCAAATGCTTTTGCTCTGGTCCGTCTTGTGCCTGTCCAAGAATTTCACCTCTAGCAGCACAATAAGAATGCCCCTGGCCATCCCTCTTAATCATGGCCTCAGTTCCGAAAACCAACAAAATAGAACCGCGGTCCTATTCCATTATTCCTAGCTGCGGTATCCAGGCAGCTCGGGCCTGCTTTGAACACTCTAATTTTTTCAAAGTAAACACTTCGGGCCCCGCGGGACACTCAGCTAAGAGCATCCAGGAGGCGCATAGAGGCAAGAGGCGGGGACCAGCGGTGGCTCGCCTCGCTGTGGACTGCCTGCCTGCTCCCAAGATCCAACTATGGGATTTTTAACTGCAGAAACTTTAATATACTCTATTGGAGCTGAAATTACCGCAGCTGCTGGCACCAGACTTGTCCTCCAATGGATCCTCAGGGAAGGATTTAAAGTGGACTTATTCCAATTACAGGGCTTTGAAAGAGTCCTGTATTGTTATTTTTGGTCACTACCTCCCCCGGTCGGGAGTGGGTAATTTGCATGCCTGCTTCTTTCCTTGGATGTAGTAGCCCTTTCTCAGGCAAATCTGGCCTTCAAATGCTGAATTAAGCAGGGTGAAGACTAATAGAGTTTTGCCAAGAAAATGCACTGGTAATAGCAAACACCCTCTTCAAACAACACAAGAGAAGACTCTACACATGGACATCACCAGATTCAGTTCAGTTCACTTCAGTCCCTCAGTCGTGTCTGACTCTTTGCGACCCCATGAATCGCAGCTCGCCAGGCCTTCCTGTTCATTACCATCTCTCCGAGTTCACTCAGACTCACGTCCATTGAGTCTGTGATGCCATCCAGCCATCTCATCCTCTGTTGTCCCTTCTCCTCCTGCCCCCAATCCCTCCCAGCATCAGAGTCTTTTCCAATGAGTCAACTCTTCACATGAGGTGGCCAAAGTACTGGAGTTTCAGCTTTAGCATCAGTCCTTCCAAAGAAATCCCAGGGTTGATCTCCTTCAGAATGGACTGGTTGGATCTCCTTGCAGTCCAAGGGACTCTCAAGAGTCTTCTCTAGCATCACAGTTCAAAAGCATCAATTCTTCAGCGCTCAACCTTCTTCACAGTCCAACTCTCACATCCATACATGACCAAAGGAAAAACCATACCCTTGACTAGACGAACCTTAGTCGGCAAAGTAATGTCTCTGCTTTTGAATATGCTATCTAGGTTGGTCATAACTTTTCTTCCAAGGAGTAAGCGTCTTCTAATTTCATGGCTGCAGTCACCATCTGCAGTGATTTTGGAGCCCCCAAAAATAAAGTCTGACACGGTTTCCCCTTCTATTTCCCATGAAGTGATGGGACTGGATGCCATGATCTTCATTTTCTGAATGTTGAGCTTTAAGCCAACTTTTTCACTCTCCTCTTTCACTTTCATCAAGAGACTTTTTAGGTCCTCTTCACTTTCTACCATAAGGGTCGTGTCATCTGCATATCTGTGGTTATTGATATTTCTCCCAGCAATCTTGATTCCCACTTGTGTTTCTTCCAGTCCAGATGATCAGATTGATTATATTCTTTGCAGCCAAAGATGGAGAAGCTCTATACAGTCAACAAAAAACAAGACCAGGAGCTGACTGTGGCTCAGATCATGAACTCCTTATTACCAAATTCAGACTCAAATTGAAGACAGTAGGGAAAACCTCTAGACCATTCAGGTATGACCTAAATCAAATCCCTTATGATTATACAGTGGAAGTGAGAAATAGATTTAAGGGCCTAGATCTGATAGATAGAGTACCTGATGAACTATAGAATGAGGTTGATGACACTGTACAGGAGACAGGGATCAAGACCATCCCCATGGAAAAGAAATGCAAAAAAAGCAAAATGGCTGTCTGGGGAGGCCTTACAAGCAGCTGTGAAAAGAAGAGAAGTGAAAGCAAAGGAGAAAAGGAAAGATATGGGCATCTGAATGAAAGGTTTGAAAGAATAGCAGGAAGAGATAAGAAAGCCTTCTTCAGCGATCATTTAAAATGAACTGAATTTCCAAAATTTTCTGGAGTACAGGAGTTAAATTTACCCCATAAGACTGACAAGTGCATCAGAAGGTGGCCAGGAATGGGTCGTCTTGAATGATTTTGACAAAGAAACTATGTGCCAGGTGCAGGGTCCCTCAAAGCAACAAGTAGGGTGTGAGGAAGGTAAATTGGGGAGCCATTTACTGTTATAAGTTCCCCTGAGGTGTCCCCTGCAGCTTCCCATGTGGCTCAGTGATAAAGAATCAGCCTGCCAATGCAGAAGACCCAGGTTTAATCCCTGGGTTGTGAAGATTTTCCTGGAATAGAAAAAGACAACCCACTTCAGTCTCTTTGCCTGGAAAATTCACTGAAGAGAGGCGCCTGGCAGGCTACAGTCCATGGGATTGCAAAGAGTCAGATAAGACTGAGTGACTGAGCATGCAGTGTGTCCCCCTAGAATCCATAAGTGCCTCAGAAGAGAAATATTCAGCTTTGTTTGGAGCACCATCTTTCAGAACGTGCCTATGAGAGGTAATCAGCAGGAGGAAACAAACTATAAGACTTTCCCCCCCCCTCTTCTCTATACAAAATTAAAAGGAGGTTTCTTTAAAACTCTGTGTTTTCTGACAACACCTAGTTCCACCTGAACTTAACTCTTCTCAAACCTTGAGATAACCAATGCGTTTTTATTATGGAAATGTTTGTCTTAAACTCTTTGAGCCACCATTCTACTGATCTATAAAATGATCAGTTAGATCATGCAGTCTGTAGAATTACACTTAAATATAAACTTTTTTATAAGTCAATTTCGTATCTCATCCTTCTCTTCTTAAAGTTACATCTCACTACTCTTAACCCTTCGTTCCCTCTCTATAGTAATTATATTATTTGTTGGTAATGATAGGAAGCAGGGAGGCTTGCAAAGAATATAGATGAAATCTCAATATCACCTCTGTCCTAATTGTACTGATTTGTGCTAATTTATTTTTCCCAGCCTTCATTTGATCTCCTAATGATGTGCTTCACCAGATAACTCCTTCTGTTTTTCTCTTTTGAGTTAGTTAGAGAAGAGGTGTGAAAAAGTCCCCATTGCTCATTCTAACAGAGCAAATCTCCTTTGATGATTCCAAGCAACTTGCCTCGAGAGTAGTTGTAGGCTCTTTGAATGCAAGATGCAAAGTTATTCCTAGGAGGACAGGTAGGAAATAAAGTACAATCAGATCGTTTTTTTTCCTGCAGTTCAGAAGAAGAAACCTATAAATTCAACACAATTTCAAACACAATCCCAGTGGGTATGCCTTGAGTCTGGATTTTGACAAGCTCATTCTAAAATTTGTATTAAAGAACAGAAAAGCAATTTGAAGTAAGAGAAAAAATAGTCACTCTGTCATATAACGTCTTGTTACAAACTATATTATTTAAGACAGTACAATATTGAAGCAGAAACAGATGACTAAATCAATGGGAGGGACTAGAGAACCCAAAAACAGATCTATGCATGGCTGGTTAACTTGCAGATGAGCCAAGGAAGTGTGGAAAAATCAATAATGGAACTCATACAGTTGATTAGACACATGGGGAGAAAGTGGATTTTCTGCTTTACCTCATAAACAAAAATAAATTCCAAGTATTTTAAAGACTTTGAAACATTTAAAGAAAAAATGATAGATATCACGTTTTAAAAGACCCAAAAAATGAATCATGAAGGAAAAGGTTAATAAGTTAGATTACATTAAAATTAGACATTTCTGCATATCAAATGGCAATATTAAATAAAAACTGTCAAAAGACAAGCCTTAGACTGTAACCAGCTTAAGATAGAAGAGATCAATATTCAGGATAAGCAAGCCAACAGAAAAACAATAATGAGCATAACATTAAAAGATAATCATGGAAGAGAAACGATGTTCAACTTCACAAGAGATTAGGGAAATACATAAGAAAACTAAACTAATATTGCCAAGTATTGAGACAATTACAGAGTAACAGGAAATTGTTTACATTATATCGACAGTTCAGTTCAGTCGCTCAGTCGTGTCCGACTCTTTGTGACCCTATGAATCGCAGCATGCCAGGCCTCATTGCTTCCTGACCTGCATACAGATTTCTCAAGAGGCAGGTTAGGTGGTCTGGTATTCCCATCTCTTTCAGAATTTTCCACAGTTTCTTGTGATCCACACAGTCAAAGGCTTTGGCATAGTCAATAAAGCAGAAATAGATGTTTTTCTGGAACTCTCTTGCTTTTTCCATGATCCAGCGGATGTTGGCAATTTGATCTCTGGTTCCTCTGCCTGCTCTTAAACCAGCTTGAACATCAGGGAGTTCACGGCTCACATATTGTTGAAGCCTGGCTTGGAGAATTTTGAGCATTACTTTACTAGCGTGTGAGATGAGTGTAATTGTGTGGTAGTTTGAGCATTCTTTGGCATTGCCTTTCTCTGGAATTGGAATGAAAACTGACCTTTTCCAGTCCTGTGGCCACTGCTGAGTTTTCCAAATTTGCTGGCATATTGAGTGCAGCACTTTCACAGCATCATCTTCCAGGATTTGAAACAGTAGTAGTGTGTATATGCCAATCTCAATCTTCCAATTCATCTCACCCCTCCATTCTCCCCTTGGTAACCCCTTGGTAAGTTTGTTTGCTACATCTGTGACTCTATTTCTGCTTTTCAAAAATGTTCATCTATACCATTTTCTAGAGTCTACATACAATTGATTTTATGCATTTGTTTATCTCTTTCTGACATACTTTACTCTGTATGACAATCTCTAGGTCCATCCACATCTCTGAAAATGACACTATTATGTTCCTTCTTGTGGCTAAGTAATATTTTGTAGATAACTAATGAGAACCAGATGTGTATAAGAGACAGATCTCCTTCAGAATGGACTGGTTGGATCTCCTTGCAGTCCAAGGGACTCTCAAGAGTCTTCTCCAACATCACAGTTCAAAAGCATCAATTTCTTCGGCACTCAGCCTTCTTCACAGTCCAACTCTCACATCCATACATGACCAAAGGAAAAACCATACCCTTGACTAGACGAACCTTAGTAGGCAAAGTAATGTCTCTGCTTTTGAATATGCTATCTAGGTTGGTCATAACTTTTCTTCCAAGGAGTAAGCGTCTTCTAATTTCATGGCTGCAGTCACCATCTGCAGTGATTTTGGAGCCCCCCAAAATTAAGTCTGACACTGTTTCCACTGTTTCCCCATCTATTTCCCGTGAAGTGATGGGACCAGATGCCATGATCTTCATTTTCTGAATGTTGAGCTTTAAGCGAACTTTTTCACTCTCCTCTTTCACTTTCATCAGGAGGCTTTTTAGCTCCTCTTCACTTTCTGCCATAAGGGTGGTATCATCTGCATATCTGAGGTTATTGACAGTAAATTGGTATAATCAGTTTGAAGACTATTTTTACAACATTTAATTAATTTAAACATGCACAGATCTTTTTACTCTGGTAATCCACTGAGACAGACTATTCATTTCATGAGCAAACTTTTGACAAGAAAAAAGATCTGAAATGTTATGAAAATAGTAAATTCGTTTTTGGCTGGAGCTCACATGAGGACATGGTGGATGAAATAAAAGTTTTGGTTTGACAACAGGTTCCTCTAACCTGGCTCCAAGCAGTATTTCCTACTCAAATTCTGTTCCATAAGTGATGAGGATCATTGAGGACTGATAAGCAGGACAGCAAACAGAGTAAACTTTGGGGATTCAAACAGGACAGTGAGGAAACCACTAAATGATTACAAACCAAAGAGTGTCATGATCCAATACCCACTTTGGAAAGATCATTTAGTGGTTTCCTCACTGTCCTAAGTTTGAATCTTAGGACATTCCATCTCTGTGTATTTGCTGCCAATCAGAGTTGATGCTCAATAATAGATCAGAGAAAGGGCACAGGGATAAATGACCAGCAGAAAGGTAGGTGAACAGAACATACTAAAAGGTAAATTGTAAGCTCTTCAATATGAAGTTGTCTAACACAGACCATATCACTGGAGAAAATTCAAGAAACAGAGTTGCTATAAGATTTTAAAATACTATGATAGTTCAGTTCAGTTCAGTTCAGTTCAGTCGCTCAGTCGTGTCTGACTCTTTGCGACCCCATGAATCGCAGCACGCCAGGCCTCCCTGTCCATCACCATCTCCCGGAGTTCACTCAGATTCATGTCCATTGAGTCCGTGATGCCATCCAGCCATCTCATCCTCGGTCGTCCCCTTCTCCTCCTGCCCCCAATCCCTCCCAGCATCAGAGTCTTTTCCAATGAGTCAACTCTTCACATGAGGTGGCCAAAGTACTGGAGTTTCAGCTTTAGCATCATTCCTTCCAAAGAACTCCCAGGGTTGATCTCCTTCAGAATGGACTGGTTGGATCTCCTTGCAGTCCAAGGGACTCTCAAGAGTCTTCTCTAGCATCACAGTTCAAAAGCTTCAATTCTTCGGCGCTCAGCTTTCTTCACAGTCCAACTTTCACATCCATACATGACCACAGGAAAAACCATAGCCTTGACTAGGCAGACCTTAGTAGGCAAAGTAATGTCTCTGCTTTTGAATATACCATCTAGGTTGGTCATAACTTTTCTTCCAAGGAGTAAGCGTCTTCTAATTTCATGGCTGCAGTCACCATCTGCAGTGATTTTGGAGCCCCCAAAAATAAAGTCTGACACTGTTTCCACTGTTTCCCCATCTATTTCCCATGAAGTGATGGGACCGGATGCCATGATCTTCGTTTTCTGAATGTTGAGCTTTAAGCCAACTTTTTCGCTCTCCTCCTTCACTTTCATCAAGAGGCTTTTTAGCTCCTCCTCACTTTCTGCCATAAGGGTGGTGTCATCAGCATATCTGAGGTTATTGATATTTCTCCCGGCAATCTTGATTCCAGCTTGTGTTTCTTCCAGTCCAGCGTTTCTCATGATGTACTCTGCATATAAGTTAAATAAACAGGGTGACAGTATACAGCCTTGTCGTACTCCATTCCCAATTTTGAACCAGCCAGTTGTTCCATGCAAGGCTCTAACTGTTGCCTCTTGACTCCACACACAGGTTTCTCACAAGACAGGTAAGGTGGTCTGGTATTACCATCTCTTTAAGAATTTTCCACAGTTCATTATGATCCACACAGTCAAAGGCTTTNCAATATACAGCCTTGATGTACTCCTTTTCCTGTTTGGAACCAGTCTGTTGTTCCATGTGCAGTTCTAACTGTTGCTTCCTGACCTGCATACAGATTTCTCAAGAGGCAGGTCAGGTGGTCTGGTATTCCCATCTCCATAAATTTGTTTTCTATGTTTGTGCATGCATGTTAAGTCACTTCAGTCGTGTCTGACTCTTTGTGACCCCATGGACTGTAGCCCACCAGGCTGCTCTGTCCATGGAGTCTCTAGGCAAGAAGACTGGAGTGGGTTACCGTGCCCTCCTTCAGGGGATCTTCCCAACCCAGGGATTGAACCCGTGTCTCTTACATCTCCTGCATTGGCAGGTAGGTTCTTTACCGCTAGGCACCACCTGTGAGTCTGTTTCTATTTTGTAGATAAGTTCCTTTGTATCGTGTTTGTAGCTTCTACCTGTAAGTGATATCATATGATATCTGTCTTTCTCCTTCTGAGTCACTTCACTTGGTGTGATCATCTCTAGGTCCCTCTACGTTGCTGCAAGTGGCATTATTTCATTCTTTTTAACGGTTGAGCAGTATTCCATTGTGTTGACATAACATGTCTTCTTTAACCTGTCTTCTGTCAATGGACATTGAGTTGCTTCTTTGTCTTGGCTATTGTAAATAGTGCTACTAGGAACACTGGGGTGCATGCATCTTTTCCAATTAGAGTTTCCTGCAGGTATAGGCCCAGGAGCAGAACTGCTGGATCATACGGAACTCTATTTTTAGTTTTTAAAGAACTCTCCATACTATTTTCCATAGTGGCTACACCAATTTACATTCTAGATTGAGGGCTTCTTGAGATGTGGAGTATGGAGTGATCTACTGGACTCACTCGTAGAAGGACTAACAAGGCTGTCTTCCTGCACCCCCACCCATAGCCATCAGAGGCAGGGGCAGGGCTTTCTGTCCTGGTTCACCTGCCTTGTTAAATATGGGGTTCAGGTGGCCCCAGCATCCCTGTATCATCAGCAAGGGTGGACAGTGTCAACACTGTGGCATGGGGCTTCCTTAGACAAGCCACCACACCAGGGAATTAAAGGCCTAGAGAGCCCTGCTTGGGCCCAGTGCCAGGCCCCAGGGCCCAAGGGTGAGATACTTTACCAGGTAGGCATCGGTTTTCTCATCTGTAAAATGGGGACAATGAACCTGGTCACCTTCCTCTTTCCTGGGGAGAGTTCAAGGTTAATGAATGCCCAAGACCGGACATGACTATACTGAAGATGGAGTACAAGCTGCCTGGAGGGAAGAGAATGGCCTTGGTGACCTTGGTTCTCTCTTGCTGCCTAGAATTAAGGGACTGTGAGACCCATAGTTCAGCTGTGGCTGCTCATCTTGGTCCCCCACCCTGCCCTGGACGAGCCTTGGCTCAGAGGCCCTAACTGCTTGCTAGGCAACTACTACACTTATTTCTACCTAAACTGCCCAGCCTCGTGCCCTGCCCCTCCAGTGCTATGGCCACTTCCAGTACAGGAAATTGGATTTCCTTGTCCCTTCTAACAGAAGCCTACCCATAGTGTTCTGCCTCCAGGCAGTCTTCTTTTTCATCTACACTGGTAGCATTTAAGAAGGGCTTGGGCCCTAACTGCCCCTCAACTTTGACCCCATCCTTGTTCTAAGGTAGAACTGGGGCCCCCGGAGTGTGACCTGGCTGCTCCTGGGAAGAGCTGTCTCCGTGGAATGGAGGTAGTAAGATGTAGCTCCCTGTTGCCGTGACAACTAGAAGCACTCCTGTGAGCCTCTTCATTGGCTACTGAGGTTGAGATCCCGCCTCTGCCATCAGAAGGCACCAACCAGAAGCAAGCAGAGTGAGTGGTGAGGGGGTGGATTAGAGTGGGTGAGCGTCTAGCTTCCTATCAGGCAGGGAGGCCCAGGGACACATGATCGCACCTATCCTGGCTACAGTGGAGGTGTGTCCAAGAGTGTGCCGTGGGTGAGGGTGGGGGTACGGGAGCATCTCGCTGGACGTTTCTCAGGCCGAGCTAGGTGAATGGACTGGGGAGGAAACAGTTTTTCTTTTCAGCAGTTCAGGCCGGGGAGGTCTGGCTCCGCGAGGCTGAGACTGGGAGGTCCCTGAGGGCTGCCAGGCGGAGGCGAGGCGGGGCGGGGTAGGAGGCTGAGGAGGAAAAGTATCAAGGAAGAGGGTGGGGAGAATCTCACTTGTAAAAGAGGTAAACGTTCCTGGAGGTAAGGGTCTGGGCTTGGAGTCACCAAAGAACCGGGTTTGAACCCTCTCTCTGTCCTTGCCAGCACACACGTGTGCCTTCCTCTCTCCGTTTTAAGGAAGGATTCCAACACTCATGACTTTGTGAGATGCTTGTGCTGAACATTACAGGACTTTTCCCTCCGTGATGCCCTCAAAACGACCCTGAAATAGGTGGATGCCATTTTACGGGTGAGGAAACTGAGGCTCAAGGAGGCTACGTGGGAGAAGCCGAAGGTGAGCTCAGTCCCCAGACGTGAGAATGATCTGGCAGTTATCTGGAGGGAAGTGGAAGGTGCCGTTCCCACCCCCACCCCAGGCATCCTGGCCTGTCCGGAAGGAAGGGTCGTGCCAAGCCTTGAGGCTTGCGTGGTTTCCTTTAGCAAAACTGCGTCAGGCGTCAGGCTCTCTCTGGGGGGTAAACCGCCTCTGACTGGTGACAGCCTCTCTACTACTTAAGATCAGAAAGGGGAAACCAGTAGATTTCATTGAAGTTCCCTGTGCAGGAGCCATGGGTTAAAGATAAAGCCGCCCTTGAGGAGGGAGGGAGAGAGTGCTTACAACTTTTTGCCCTTTTCAAAACCGCCTAGAATTACTAATGGAAGCCTTCATTTAACAATAACAGAGCCATTTATTAATTTAGCCTAGTTGGGATTGAGACTTGGCAAAAGATGGCCCCACCATGGGACCGCACTGATGTGCTCTAAGGGAGGGGCTGAGCCAGCAGAGTGGGTGGTGGAGTTAATCTTACTTAGATTGTACCTAATCTCTGAGCCTCACATTCTTCATCTGTAAAATGGGCTTCATTGTAAGGAGTGGAAAAATAATCATGACACCCACTAGAGGTTTTCTTGGTGCCACTTGTGATCTGGATGGAAAAGCAGTCCTCCCTGAAGAGTGTCCTCCACCCCACCCCTATTCCCCAGTTTCCTGGGACCCCTCAGTTACAGGAAGAGGCTTTTTCCCAGGTGCTCTTGCAGTTCACTTCTCAGGGCCAGATTTGTTAACACTTATGCTTACTCCTTGGAAGGAAAGTTATGACCAACCTAGATAGCATATTAAAAAGCAGAGACATTACTTTGCCAACAAAGGTCCATCTAGTCAAAGCTATGGTTTTTCCAGTGGTCATGTATGGATGTGAGAGTTAGACTGTGAAGAAAGCTGAGCGCCGAAGAATTGATGCTTTTGAACTGTGGTGTTGGAGGACTCTTGAGAGTCCCTTGGACTGCAAGGAGATCCAACCAGTCCATTCTGAAGGATATCAGTCCTGGGTGTTCATTGGAAAGACTGATGCTAAAGCTGAAAACTCCAGTACTTTGGCCACCTCATGTGAAGAGTTGACTCATTAGAAAAGACCCTGATGCTGGGAGGGATTGGAGGCAGGAGGAGAAGGGGACGACAGAGGATGAGATGGCTGGATGGCATCACCGACTCAATGGGCATGAGTTTGGGTAAACTTCAGGAGTTGGTGATGGACCCGGAGGCCTGGTGTGCTGAGATTCATAGGGTCGCAGAGTCGGACACGACTGAGTGACTGAACTGAACTGGACAGAACACCTAGGACTTCCCAGGTGGCGCTATTGGTAAAGAAAACCCCTGCCATTGCAGGAGATGTAAGAGACATGGGTTTGATCCCTTGGTTGGGAAGATCCCCTGGAGGCATGGCAACCCACTCCAGTATTCTTGCCTGAAGAATTTTATGGACAGAGATATCTGGCAGGCTATAGTCCATGGGGTCGCCAAGAGCTGGACACGACTAAAGTGACTTAGCAGAACACACACGAACACCAGAGTTGCTATTAGGTGCTAACATATGTCACAGTCCGTGTAAGTGTTGGACTCTGATCAACCCTTTGAATCACCCTAGAAAAACCCTTCCTTTCTTCTGAAAAATGCTTTTATCATCATTCCCTTTTTGTAGAAGAGGAAACTGAAATTTACAGAGAGGTTAAGAAAGTTCGCCATGTAAATTTCAGACTCTTTCTGATGCAAGTGACAGAAAAACCTGACTCAAACTGGTTTATGCCAAGAAGAGAATTTACTGACTTGGGAAACAAAGTTGAGGTATGGTTTGATCTGGAAGCTCAAACACATCATAAAGGCTGAATCTTTCCACTCTGCCATCAGTGGTCTTCTATAGCTCCAGGTTCATATCACCCCAAATTCTAGGTCGGTAGAAAAGGATCTCTTCTTAGTAATCATGACACAGGTCCCAGGATTTACTTTAATTAGACAACTGGTGGTCACATGACCACACAAATAAAAATCCTGCCCAGGAAGGTTCAGTGCTGTCTGAAGGGTCTGGTCACAGGTCCCATGCCAGCAGCCTCACCCATTCCAATGAGCTGAAAAGGAGGGAGGAAGAAGTATGTCTCCAAAGAAGCACTGGAAGAGATGAGGGATGGATGCCCGCAGCTAACCCTACCTGTGTCCCCACGCTGATGTCACAAGGTCACACAGTTGAAAAGAGGTAGAGCCAAGGTTGAACCCTGGCAGTCTGGCTCCAGAAACTATGGCCCTAGAGAGAAAAAAAGAAAAAAGTAAAAAAAAAAAAAGAACAGAAACTATGGCCCTTCAACTACAGGTGCAAGCCTGGTACTAAGGTTCTAGTAGAGAAAACTTAGATGTGGGAGATGAGGCTCCCTCTCACCCTGGGAGGGAGCCCACCTCTTCCTCACTGGTCCCAGCTCAGTCCTCATCACATCTGGTGCGCATCCCCACCTCCGGCCCTGGCTCTGTTGTTCCCTCGCTGGTTCCGGAGCCCTTCTTATAGCTGGGCCTGGGCTGTTGGCCAGCCACGCTGCCAGAGGCACTCCACGTTGTTGGAGTTATGCACTGTCCTGGGGGCAAGTTGCTTTCTGTTTCTACAAGCAGAGAGGAGGCTCCTCAGGGACTGAGACTGTTCTCCCTTGCCCCCTGTGTGGTCCTCCTCTGGGACCCGGCAGAATTTGTGCAACAGGCAGCAACTGTGATTTTGAGGGACCCTAGGAAGGTCCTTCTCTAACCCCTATATTCCTCCTTTACTTTTGAAAATTCCACCATTAAATAGCATTTTACTCCTTTAATTCCTGTTAAGATTCAAATTCCTCTGAGAGGGGGGCATAGTAGGTCTTGTTACTCATTCACACTTTAGTGAGATGTAGTTCACAGAATCTTTCCTGAGAGCCACCATTTATTGAGTGCCGGCCACACATTCCCCCCTAATTTAAGAGTTTCTCCTCTATTATCTCATTATCTCCTATAATATCTCCTATAGTATCTCCTATAGTATCTCATCTCACAACTCTGTGACGTGAGTGCTGGAATCTTCCTTGTTTTACAGATAAGAAAACTGAGGCCCACAGAGGTTAAGGATCCTGCGCAAGGTTTGCAGGCAGTAGAGCAGGAATTTGAGTGTAGGAAGTCTGGTTCCAGAGCCTAACCCTGCCTACCACTGCACCAAGACAGTCCCTAACACTTCAGTTTACAAGTGGATTCAGTGTGTTCACAGACATCTTTTGGACCTCCCTACAATTCAGTGAGTTAGTTGGTAGGATCACCCTCATTTGTCAGAGGAGAATGTTGAGGAGGCTAAGTTCAGTCAACTGGCAAGAGGCAGATGCAGAATTCAAACCCAGCACACTCCCATCTCTGCTCAGCTCTCCTCCCTGACCACGTGTGGCAACACTCAATGAGAGGAGCTTTGAGGCAGCTCCCAGATGGGAGAAGGAGGATGCAGTGGGCACGAAAGCAGCTCCTTCCTCTCTTCTCCCCCTCCTCCCTCCATCTCTTCCTTCTTTTCTTCCTTCCACTCATTCATTCATCCACCTGGGCACCAAGAATGGTCAGAACAAATGGCCCTCATGCCCTCATTGGACTGACAGTCAAACAAAAAAAACACTTGCCATTTCTAAAGTGTTGAGGATGAGCTGGGCCCTATGCTGAGAAGTGAACACGCATCATGTTCCAGAGCCCTCTTTATCAGGTAGGAGACTGGGACTTAGGAAGGGAACAGTGCATTATGTCACTCATATTTTAAGTCCATTCAGACTTCCGGGTTCCAGCATCTCACCACTAGGCTGAACTGCCTCCCTCTTGGGGTACAGTGAGGAGCCAGTGAATATTTTCGAAGTGATAGACACACACACACACACACACACACAGAGCCCTGGCTCTGTGACCCTAGCACCAGAGTCAGCCATCTCTGCTGTCTCCAGCACCAGGAGCCAGGCCCCATCCCATACAGAAAGGTGACGGGAGAGGCTGGTACACTTCAGAACCTCTGGGTTGAAACTCCCAGAGACATTGAATGAGAGTGATCTAACCAGAGGTGCTGGAAGGAGAAACCAGGGCCTGGGGTCCGGGGCGGGGTGGTGGGGGGAG
>SJYX01002967.1:46689-59406 GCA_006410675.1 Oreotragus oreotragus | reverse complement strand
CGGGGTGGTGGGGGGAGGGGTGGGACAGGGAGGCCCTGCCTGGGCAGCCTTTCAGCCTGTCTTCCTTGGGCCTCAGTTCCCCCTTCTGTAGGTTGCTCTGCTCACAGCTGTGTTTGAAGAGCCATCAGACACTTACTAGAGCTGGCAGGATGCTCCATCCTCTCCACTTTCTGACCTGGGTTTTCTAAGCTCGTCACAGGGGTTTAGTTTCCTACTTTACAGATAAGGAAACAAGGCTGAGAGAGGCTGACCCATAGCCACATAACGAGTGTTAGAAATATGATGAGAACTCACCAAGGTCTGAATCTACTGCCCTGGCAAGAATCTATTAAGTATTCAGTGGAGCGTCAGAGTCTGAGCTGTGCCCAGGACACACAGCAGTGAGCAGGACGGACTTGTCCTACCTCCAGGAGCATCAGTTCCAGTAGGGGGTGACAGACAAGGGAGCAAATGTTGAAAACGTTGACAGGACGAAGTGACAAGAGCCAGGAGAACTTTGGCGGGCAGAGGTCGACTCAGGGTTGTCTCAGCTCCCGCACTTGGGCGGATCCGGGCAGGGCAAAGGTTTGGTGACTGGGGAGTTGAAGTGGGGAAAGCTGGGATCTGGGACCAGTATTCCCAGCTCAAATGGGGTGCTGACTGGGAGAGGGAGTTGGAGCTGCCCCACCCTCAAAAATACCCAACCAAGGCCACTTTCAGCCTCTGTCGGCTGCTCCTCTAGTGTGCTCTGCCTGCAGGGAGTTTCCACCTGTTGATTTCCTTGTCTTGGGTGATTTCCAGTCCCACCTGCTCTCCTGGAACCCAGTCCACTCATCGTTCTTGCCAGGCATATACCAGGGTCACTCTGAGTAACTCTGGGGACCCAGGGTGACCTTAACTGCCTCTGATTCAGTTTGACTCATCCTCCCCATTTCTAGAAGGCAGCTCTTGGCCATTCTTATGTCCTGCTTGAGCACCCAGGGCCTGTGGGAGTGGCACATCTCCCTCCCCACTCTTGACGGGTTAACCAGGCAGTTAACCAAGTCTGTGTCACACAGGGGAGGTGCGGGAGCCCTGAGGAGGGAACCCTCATCTGTCCAGATTAATTTACTCCCGCTCCAGCTCACTTTGGACATCTCCTTTCTGGTGATCATGGACATTGTCCAGCCTACTTTCCTGTTTTTAACCGGAGAAGGACAATGTCTAGGAAGACTGTTGCTAATTGACCGCTTACTATGAGCTGTTCACACTGTGCTGCTAAGTCGCTTCAGTTGTGTCTGACCCTGTGCGACCCCATAGATGGCAGCCCACCAGGCTCTCCCGTCCCTGGGATTCTCCAGGCAAGAACACTGGAGTGGGTTGCCATTTCCTCCTCCAAGGCATGAAAGTGAAAAATGAAAGTGAAGTCGCTCAATTGTGTCCTACTCTTAGCGACCCCATGGACTGCAGCCTACCAGGCTCCTCCATCCATGGGATTTTCCAGGCAAGAGTACTGGAGTGCGATGCCATTGCCTTCCATCATTAAAGTCTCAAGCATTTCATCATTGGTCTTCGTTTTCTAGATGTGGAAGGCAAAGTTCAGAGAGGGAACTTGACTTGTCTGAGGTCACACTGCATGGGATTGGCTGAGGTGGAACTGGAACCCAGGTATTCTTGACTCCAGAGTTGTTTAGCCAGGGCCCCTCACCTGACCACGCCCTCTGCTGCCCACAGGAGGAGGAGATCAGAGGGAGATCATCCAACCCCCAGCCTGAGCCGGTGCAGGTCCAGCCTCACACATCCTCAGGATCCTTTCATTGTGGCATTGGAGGAGATAGAAGCCCCATGAAAAGCCACCATTTGCTTAACTCAGGGGTCTGAGGGCCATCACTGTCTTGGTGGGCAGAAGCCCACCCATAGGAGGTGATCGCCTCTTGAATGGGCCAGACCTATGCTGCTTGGTAGGAGTCGTGGCTGGTCAAACCACTTCATTTTTAGGTGTGTCCAGGCCTGCCACCTCAGCTCCCCTGCCCTTTTCTCTCCTGTCTGCTCCGAATCCCTCCCCCAGGTCTCTCCCACCCAGCCTGCCTTCCCATCAGATGAGGCTGTGTACCCCATAGTGGACGCTAGTCACAGGTGGCTTTTGAGCACTTGAAATGTGACTAGTGCAGCCAAGGAACTGAGTTATCATGTTCTTTAATCAATTTATATGTAAGCTTAAAAACTGATACTCGATGCAGTGGCTAGAAAACATTACAGTATGTTTGAAACAACTTGAATATGTGGGTCTACGTTTTCAACTGCAAATTTCCTGAAATCTAAATACAGATAATTTTCTGACAAAAATTTAACAAGTGTTTTGTGTGTAAACGAGGTACCACATCTTGAAGACATAGTAAAATAAAATGTAAAAAGAACTCATTAATAATTTTGAGATGATAGTATTTTTAATATATCAGATTAAAATGTTAAATATTATTAAATATTTAAACTTATTAAGATTACTTTCACCTGATTCTATTTTTAATGTAGCTATTAGAAAAATTTTCAATTACTTATGTGGCTTATGTTATATTTCTATCAAACAGTGCTAATCTAGAGGATAAATGTGTGGGTTCAAATTCTGGCTCAGTGTGTCCTTGAGCAACTTACCCAACCTCTCTGGCCCTGTTTCCTTACCATTAAGATAAAGATAATAGCAGCACCTCCCTCATAGAGTTGTTCAGAGGAGTAAGTGAGATAATGTTTGTAAAGCATTTAGCACACTGCCTGGCATACAGTAGTCCTCAGGAAAAACAACAACAACATTATTATAGGCTTATTTTTATCATCGGACCCAACTGCAGTTCAGTTAAACTCAACAATATATATGGAGGGCCAGCTATGTGCCTGACTCTGAGGACTCAATGAGGAACAAGCTGGCCTCTGCTCTCGTGCAATGTGCATCCTCCAGGAGGGAGGTGGCCTCTGAAAGAAAGAAAGAAGTACAGGTAGTGATGAGTGCTGGGGAGAGAATGAAGAAGGGAGGTGTTGCTAGAGACTGCTACAGCAGGAGTGGCCAGGGACGGTTTCCCTGTTTAGCATGGCTGACTTGGAACCAGCCAGGTGACGCTGTGAGGGAAAGGTGTTTCCAGAAGAGGGAACAGCCAGTGCAAAGGCCACAGCAAATCCCCTGAGACGGCTGTCTGTCTCCTGGATTGCACCATCTGCTTCATCAAACTTTCCACTTCTTTCATCTATCTCTCTCCTGGCTACTGCCCAGCTCCTGTGTTCATGGCAACTTTTGTAAAGCTAGTCCACATTATTCTCATCTGTTCTGCTGTCTCCTGTCTGCCCCGGAAAACCTCCTCTCTCCTCTGGCCCTCCAGCTCAGGTCCCCTCTTGCAGGAAGTTTCCTCTGACAGTTCCTGTCCCTGCTGGTCTCTCTCTGGGATTGTTCTAGACCCAACACTTTGTTTTACACCATCCCCATTCTCAGTCAGCCTATTCTTACTGTGGCAGTCGTGCCCTTTTTCCCAGGGCAGGAACCAGAGTCAGGCCTTCCATTCTTCCTAGCACTCAGCCGAGCTGGCCATTAACACCTATGGATTGCCAGATCCCCGGGGAGGAAGAGGGAACAGCCAGTGCAAAGGCCACAGCAAATCCCCTGAGACGGCTGTCTGTCTCCTGGATTGCACCATCTGCTTCATCAAACTTTCCACTTCTTTCATCTATCTCTCTCCTGGCTACTGCCCAGCTCCTGTGTTCATGGCAACTTTTGTAAAGCTAGTCCACATTATTCTCATCTGTTCTGCTGTCTCCTGTCTGCCCCGGAAAACCTCCTCTCTCCTCTGGCCCTCCAGCTCAGGTCCCCTCTTGCAGGAAGTTTCCTCTGACAGTTCCTGTCCCTGCTGGTCTCTCTCTGGGATTGTTCTAGACCCAACACTTTGTTTTACACCATCCCCATTCTCAGTCAGCCTATTCTTACTGTGGCAGTCGTGCCCTTTTTCCCAGGGCAGGAACCAGAGTCAGGCCTTCCATTCTTCCTAGCACTCAGCCGAGCTGGCCATTAACACCTATGGATTGCCAGATCCCCGGGGAGGTGTGTCTGCCCAGGCGGAGTGGAAAATCCCTGGCTGTGGGGAAAGGCCGTGGAAATTTCTTCTTAACATTCTCCTTACAGACTTGGACTTGTCCCAGGAAGCAGTGAAGCCTTTGCCCAGTGACCTGCAAGGCGGCTCTGTTCCTCCTCCCGCCCCTGCCCCCACCCTACCCTAGGCTTGAACCCAGGGAGCAGCGATAGGGCAGGACTCGGGGAAAGCAGCCGAGCAGCAGCTGGCCGCTGAGCTCTACCGCAAAGATCTCTTGGTGTCACCCAGACCCACCCCCTCAGTTCAAAGATAAAGAGACAAGGTCAGCAGCAAAAGCATGCTAGACTGCAGATTTCCTCTCTCCAGTTTAAGCTCCTTCCATTGGCACACGTTCCTGGGTTTCCTCATCGGTAAAATGGGAATAATAATAACAGGACCTACTTCACAGGACTGGTGATATGTTAAGTGAGCTAAAGATGTAAGAATAAAGTGAAGAGAAGTGGTTTAATCGTGTAAGACCCTTTGCGACCCCATGGACTGTAGCCTACCAGGCTCCTCTGTCTGTGGGATTTTCCAGACAAGAATACCCGAGTGGGTTAAGGCAGGCCCGGGGGTGGCGGGGGGGCCTTGAAAGGGTTTGATGTTTTCACCAGGGGCTGGCAGATTCCAGCAAGGTTTGCCTAGTGTTTTCTGTAGGTCTACAGCATGTTTGGCCCATATTCATCCTGCTGCTTTTTTAAATGTCAGTAGATGCAAATTTGGTGAGTAAGGTACAAATTCATTTAACATTGTTACTGAAGTCACAGGCTTGTTATGTATTCACTCAATGAATGATAGTAAAAGTCAAAATTTTTGGAGGCTGAGAATTGGTTGGGGGCAGATTCTCCAGCCCTCAACTGTTTCTCTCTTGGGGCCCAGGTCCCTCTCCTGTCCTCTGAGATGTGCCAGCCCAAATCAACTCTACTGCTTTGTCCTCATGCCTCAGGTTACCCTCTCCCCTCTGAGGGAATGGGAATGTGATGATAGGAGGCCCAGGAGAGAGAATGAGAAAAGCTGCCTTCACATTTTCAGAGCTGAAATCTCATCCTTCCTACTCTGGGACCCTGTGCTCACTCTGTCTCCAAATTCCTGCAGATTCATCACCCTCATTCAGCCCTTTACCACTTACCACCTATGGGCATGGGTGCAATGGGCTTGACTGTGGGGACAATTTGGACCTGAATGAAGATGTGGAGAGGCATAAAAGTGCTTGGAAGTGTTGTGCACTGTTGGTAGGAATTTAAAATGCGGAAAATGATATAGAAAACAGTATTGTGATTCTTCAAAAAATTAGAACTAGAATTATCATATGCTCCAGCAGTTCCACTTCTGAGTATATATCCCTCCCAAAATAAAAGCAGAGTCTCAAAAAGATATTTGTACACCAATGCTCATAGCAGCATCATTCACAATAGCCAGTGGAAGCAACACAAATGTCCTCTGACAAATGAAAGGATAAGAAAAATATGGTATATCAATATAGTGCAATATTATTCAGCCTTAAAAGGAAGGAAATTATGACATTTGCTATTATATAATTGAACTTTGTAGACTTTGTGCTGAGTGAAGCAAGCCAGGCAGAGTAAGACAAGTAGTGTATGATTCCACTTATGTGATGTATCTAGAGACATCAAATTCATAGAGACACAAAGCAGAATGGGGTGGGAGATGACGCATTGTTATTTAATGGGTGTAAAGTGTCTGTTCTGCAAGTTGAAAAGTTCTGGAGATGGGTCGCACAACAGTGTGAATATATTGAACACTACTGAACTGTACACTTAAAAATGGATAACATGGTAAATGTTTCGTTATGTGTATTTTACCATAATAAAAAAGAAAGTATTTGAAAGTGGCTCCTTTTGGGGGTGATGATAACATTCTAAATTCTGCAACTCTGTAAATATACTAAAACCCATTTAACTGTACACTTTTAACAGGGGAAATCTGCAATTCAGTTGCTATGTTCTGTCTGACTCTGCGACCCCACGGTCCTCTCGAGGAGTTGGTGGGTTTGAGATGTCAGGGTCCTTTCCATTTGTCTTTTCTTCGACATATATGCATTGAGCATTTTCTAGAAGCCAGGCACTTTTTTAGGGCTGACATTCTGTTGGCAGACAGACACTAAATAAAATTTGAACTAAAATGCTCATGGCTTCTCTTTGCCTTCCTTAGTGAAAAATTTACTATATTTACACTAAATGTAACCCTAATTATAGCACTATAATAATTTATGCTTTAAAACTTCTAGGGCTCATTTTATGTACTTTTTCATGTGTGTTAAAATCTTTTAATTGATGTATAATTTACATACAGAAAAATGCACCCTTTTATTAGGGGTTCAATTCTATGGATTTGAAAAATGTATACTTAAAAAAAAGTTTATTGATATAATTTACAGGTGTGCTGCCATCCATGGGGTCGTAGAGTCAGACAGAACATAGCAACTGAATTGCAGATTTCCCCTGTTAAAAGTGTACAGTTAAATGGGTTTTAGTATATTCACAGAGTTGCAGAATTTAGAATGTTATCATCACCCCCAAAAGAAACTCTATATCCACTAGCATTCACCCCCATCTTCCCCTGTCCCCCGGGCCTAAGCAACTCATCTACTTTCCATTTCTATGAGTAGTTTTTTCTGGACAGTTCATATAATGTACTCAGACAATATGTGGTCATGATTTGCTTCTTTCACTTAGCATGACATTTTTGAGAACCATCAAATGTGGTAGCATGGATTAGTACTTCATTTTTTTAATTGACAAATAATATTTCCACTGTATGGATACACCATGTTTTATTTATCCATTCACGTGGATGGACATTTGGTTTGTTTCTACTTTGATATTATGAATAATGCTGCTATGAAGATTCATACATTCGCTTTTGTGTGGACATACATTTTCATTTCTCGGGTATATCTTAGAATTGGAATTGCTGGGCTTCCCTGGTGGCTCAGAGGTTAAAGCGTCTGCCTCCAATGTGGGAGACCCGGGTTCGATCCCTGGGTTGGGAAGATCCCCTGGAGAAGGAAATGGCAATCTACTCCAGTATTCTTGCCTGGAGAATCCCATGGACGGAGAAGCCTAGTAGGTTACAGTCCACGGGGTCGCGAAGAGTCGGACACAACTGAGCGACTTCACCACCACCACCACTTCACCACCACCACCATGGTAACTATATATTTAACATTATAAGGCACTACCAAACTCTTTTCCAAAATGACTGTACCATTTTACAAACCATCCAGCAATGTATGAGGGTTCCAGTTTTCCCACATCCTTGCCAGTACTTGGTATTGCCTGCATCTTTGATTATAGCCATTCTGGTGGTATGAAACAGTATCCTATTTTACACTTCCCTAATGACCAATAGTTAAAACAATTTTTTTTCATAAATGCTTATAGGGCATTCATATATCTTCTTCAAAGAAAGGTCTATTCAGATCTTATGTTCTTTTTTAAATTAGGTTGCATGAGTTCTTTATATATTCTAGATGAAAATTGCTTATCATGTAGAGGATTTGCAAAATATTTTCTTCCAGTTTGTGGGTTGTCTTTCTACTTTCTTGATAGTGTCCTTTGAAGCACAAATATTTAAAAAATTTTATAAAGTCTAACTTGTTGATCCTCTCTTTTAAAACTTGTATTTTTGGTGTCATATCTAAGAAGTCATTGCCTAATCCAAGATCATGTAGATTTACTTCTATATTTTCTTCTAAGAATTTTATAGTTTAGTTCTTCCATTTAGGTCTGTGATCTACTTTGAGTTAATTTTTGTATATACATAATTCTTTTTAAAAATTCAGATATTATGGTATAATTTACATTCAATAAAATTCACCATTTTAAGCATACAGTTTAATTAGTTTTATCTTATATAGGTATACTTTTAATCTTTCTTGATTGTTAGATTTTTTTTTTCCTGGGGAGTTAGGGGTAGGGAAAATTGAATATATACCCATTTTCTCTCATTTTTCTTTGCCTCACAGTTTTGCTTGTAAAACATATGTGTGTGATTATGTGGGAGTCCGTGCGTGAGAGAGAGAGAACTTTGACTTTACCATCAGCTTTTTAAGGGTTCCCACTTACTTTGGCTTCATTTTGCAGGTCCACGGCCCCATTTCATTATACGTAGGTTAACTAAATGAATGCAGTAATCAAGTGACCATCTATCTACCAGTGTCTGCCCTCTGGAGCCATCAGTACTGCTTGGCCACAGATATTTTCATGCAGCTGCCCGTTGTTGGGACTGAGATGGAGACTCCCCAGCTGGGACCCTGCATGGATGTGTCTGGGTTTAATGGACTGTTTTCTAATTTGCGATTCCTTCATAAAGAGCCCCCCTTTCAGGATAATTATAGAGTCCTGTGTTAATCTATTAACTGGGCCTGATTTCTGTGCCTCATGTTTCCTCAGCTTGCTGCCCCAGCAGCAAAAGCAGGATGAGGCTGACCGGGACACCTGAGCTGGGGAACTAGGAGGGTTCAGTGAATTGAGCCAAAGGCCCAGGAGGTAGGAGACACTTTTCCCTCTTACCCCTGCTCACTGAGCTGCTCTGAGCCTTCGAATTTCCTTCTGAAACATGAGGCAGAATTAAAGAAACCTCATGTAGGGTGCTTAATACGCACTGGGGTTAGAAAACTACAGCTTAGAAGTGATGCTATCTGAGCACGTTAGCCCAATATGATGTTTTTTTACAATAACTTATTAAGGTTATATATTGACATGACTGTTGTTAAGATGATGACTTTTGAGCATTAGAGGGAAGTCAGATCAGAAGGGAAGGCAGTCAAAGGTGGGTTTTATCACTGGGCGTCTGCTCTGCCACAGCTCAGGCCTCCCATCTCTTGCCCAGCCACTGACTTCCTCTGCCAGTGGTGGACTCCAGTTATACCTTTTTCCAGATGGAAACTGCAGTCTTTCGTTAATTCAGAAAGGTCTGAGTGTCAGGCTAACTATTGAAAATTCATAAACCCTGAAAACTGAGGTCCAGAGGGAAGTGGGAAGTGACTTGCCCAGCATCTCAGGGTCCCCATGCCTAGACTAGTACCTGCCCTTTCAGGCCACACTCATGGCCCTCCTGCCTCAGGATATATCATGGAAATCAATACAAATTTTATAGGCCAAACAGAATGATTTCAGAAAGCATTTTTCAAAGTTGGATTTTATATGGAAGTCTCATAAGCTTTATTAGCTTTCAGTCTTGGCAACAAAGAAACCTGCTTCACCTTCTCTTCAACAGCCCAGTACCTAGGACAAAGCTCCCTTAGGCCTCATAGGAGGTCTAAGAGCCCCAACCTGGGTGGAGGGGATCTTTCTATCCTATTTGGGGGGATTTTCAAGCACCATGAGAATGAGGAAAGGCAGTCTGGCCACAGGAAAGAGCATTTTAGCTGAGCCTTCTTGGGAACGCAAGCTTTCCTCTGGTCTTCCAGCTAATAGAAGGAATGATCTGAGGGTTCTTGCTGATTCTTGGTCTAGGAGAGGGTTAATGCTTATCACTCTATCCCTCTCTTGCCTCCAAATACCAGTAAGACTCTCCAGACATGATTGTTTTCCGCTATGGGGTCCAGGGAAGCACAGCCATGAGCATTGCCCCTGATCTCAGTTCCTGGGAGAGTGCCCCCAGACCCCACCCAAGTGCTAAGTCTGCCTTACTTCAGCTCCACCCTGAGGGGCTAAGAGTGGGCAAGAACAGCCAAGGTCAGAAGAAGATATGGTCATTTAGGGGTTGGGCCTCTGTTAGTAAACGTTTCTGCTCCGGCCTGGACCTCCCCCCAGCTCCAGATGCACATATCCAATCACCTACTCACTTGGATGTCAAATAGACATCTATAAAACTGTTGACTAATCTGTAAAACTTTACTAACCCTCACCCCGCCCACCCCTCCCAGGGTGGCTATCAGGAAGATGTGCCAAGAAGTAAGGGCTCTCTTAAAACTGCTCTGGGCACCTTCTTACTTTTTACCACCATTTTCAAATCTAGTTCTAACCACTTCATTCATCTTGGGGAACATGTCATTTCATTCCACTAGAGATGCGAGTCTTCTAGACCATTCCAAAGTTCAAGACTATGTCAGGATCCTGAAAGAAAATGCAGATCCCTGAGGCCCTGCCCCAGACACATGCAATCAGAATCTCCACCAGGGCAGGGGGGATCTGTGTTTAACTCAGGCCCCAACAGATTTGACTCTACAATCCAGTAGAAGAAATACTGTTTCACAGTTGGGCAAACAAGGCCTGTCTCAGACAAGGAAGAGAAACAAAGGAGATAACAACCCTCCAGAGGCTGGTGTGGGAGGACTGGCCGAGTTGCTGGGAGGGAGGAGTGGGAAGGGCCCTGGCCTTCATCTGGCCCAACCCCAATTTACTGATAAGGAAATTGGGGCCCAAAGAGTGTAATGAGTCCAGGTCACCAAGAACATTCATGAAATGTTCTGCAGTCCCCTGGCTCCCAAAGCCCTCACCACACCTCCTGAGTGTTGTGTGTTTTGTCCCTGCCTGGGAGGTCTTGCCCTTCTCTGAGCCCTAAGTTCCTTGTCTAGTCAGAGGCTGGAACAAAGTTAAGTCTTTTTCAAACTTCATGCCTTTGGCTCCTGCTCCTTAGCCTTTTCTTGTCCGGAGATAAAATGTGTAATTTCCATGACTGTGGAACAAATAGAACTGTGCCTTTTTTCACACACACAAAATGTCTTTTGCAGTCCTTTAAGTGCCATGGGCTTAAGAACCTTGGGCTCAGCAGTCCTTTGTGCCAGGCCCTTCTAACCCAAGGCAGTCAGGTGAGCTCCTTCTACTGAGACTCTGACTCTCTGAGAGGTCTGACTTCCTCCTCAGCTTCCAGGGCTTTTCCTTGGTAGCCTCAACCAGCAGAGCAAAGGGAGCCAGGGTTCTTGACACAGAGGGCACTCAGCCTGCATACCTCCATTACCATGCTGGCAGGGGGCCTCAGACCTTCTTGAGGAACAGAGAAACACAGAGCTGCACCAGAGTCTGATGAAACCCACCTCCTACAGCACCCATCTCCCTCCCTTTTATTTCATGGCAATAATGAGAGACAAGTGTTTTAACAAACTTTTTTTATTAGAAAAGTAAAAAACATTGCATAGGTCTTAATACTTGAACATCAAGTGTATTCATGAACAGCGAGTATCTTCATGTAAACAGTTCTAGATGGAAGATCCAGATGGTACTCCTCTGGGGGAGGGGTTCCAGCCCCCACCCCAATCAGCCCCATCCCCTCACAGCTCAACCCTTTAGTACACATCCAGGGATGGGCCATACACAGCTCCCAGGTGTATTTATTCTTCAAGTGTCAAAGATCCCCAAGTGATCCTAACACCCACCCCTTCCTACTCTTACATTCATGCGTCTGTAAGATAGCTGCCTAGAACAGATCAGTAGTGAAGCTATGATCAAAAAACAAAAACAAAGAACCAAACATTTGGGCCCTTCAGACCATGAGATACACGAACCACCTCGATGACCTCCCCCCTCCCACCAGGGCCAGCTATGGTGAAACACACGTCCCTTGCAGCCCAGCTGCTCTCCTGGCTCTGTCACACCACTGTTGTCTTAACTGTAGGTAACAATAAAATAACTGGGTACATGCTACATACACATCCAGTCGGAAGCCTGGTTGGCCCCTAAGCCTTTGTTTCATGCTACAGTACTGAGGGGCAGCGTGTGCCCCCAGCTGGGAGCCGCCAGCTCACACCTCAGTGAGCTTCCTCCCACCTTGACTTTTCTACCCTCAGGCGGCTGTTGTCGGTTTTCTAAGGGCAGGCACCAGTCCCTCAACCTCTGCTTGACACCCACCCCAAAAGTTCTCTGACATGGGGTCATTATCGGCCCCCCAGGCCCAAGTTCAACACTCCTCGATGAGAAGTTGCTCCGAGCTGTACAGTTTCTTCTTGATTACTCTGAAGCCAGTGCTCAGCGTCAGGGACTGGCTGAAGCCAGGGACGAAGGGAGAGTTGGCAGAGCTAAACAACCCCTGGATCTTGGGCCAGAGGCGTGAGTCCAGGCGCAGCACGAGGGTCAGCTGGAAAGTGGGCACCAGGCTGGGGTCGAGGGCCAGTTGCCCCACGCTGTGGCAGCTCTTGCCCTGCTCTACGCAGACGTCCAGCAGCGCCCCTCGCAGGCCGCACGGCTCGCTGTAGGCCAGGCGCAGCAGTTCTTTGCCCACCTGGTTCACCAGCTGACCCGGCATCCGCAGGCGCGCGGGGCGCCGCGAGCCCAGTCGGGCCTGGGCCAGGCTCTCCTGCAGCAGCTGCATTAGGCTGGCACACAGGTGCTCATCCTCGGGATCGCTGAGCAGCTCGAAGTCGGGCAGGGACACCCCATCCAGGTACGCAGAATCTGCAAGGGAAAGCAATAGGGGAGGATTCGGTAAGAGAAGCTCCAAACGCGGGAAGTGCTGTTTCGCTAAGCCAGCACTTCTTCCCACTCCGTGCCTCAGTTTATGCCCCATGATAGTACCCTATACCTCAGTTCCTCTCCTCTGCTTGCCGCCTTCCGCAAGCCGGATTCTGATGGGATAGGAAGTCTAGGTGGGCTTTGACTCCTAGCGCGGTGTTTCTTCACCTCCCCGGCCCTTCTACTCGCGTCCGCCTCCTGCCTACCGCTTACCTTCCTCCGGCCCAAAGCCACTG
>SJYX01002967.1:0-38527 GCA_006410675.1 Oreotragus oreotragus | reverse complement strand
AAAAAAAAAAAAAAAAAAAGACTGCCTCGTGGGTCTTCCGGGCAAACCAAGACTTAAAAACTGTAAACGATCAGAATTCAAACCCTGCACCCCATCTGCTTTCGGCAGATGAGAGAACCATCTCTGGAGACAAATTCATGGATAAAAAATAAATCAGATGACTCAGATTAGGAGATACCTTAAAGACTGCTGCAAAATAGAATAGTCTTTTGGCTGCCAGGGCTTTCGAGGCCTGAACACTGGCCCTTTCTTCCTATTCTCCAAGCTCCAGTAACTTGCTGGGACCCTTAAAGACACCAGGTGGTGACAGTTGGGTGAAGTGCTTGGGGGACTAGGGGAGGTGACATCCTCTTGAAATTACCTTTTACTGAGGTGAGAAGAAAAGAGTTGGGGTGACCTGTATGGGTGTGTCTTTCTGTCACTCAGAGTAAAGATCAGGGAATTAATCTATCAGGACCATTCTCTCCTCCCAGGCTGACTGGACTGGGGAGACAGCAAGAGACAGGGTGGTTTTCTTCTCTCCCCCCCATTCCCTGCGTGAAAAAAACATTCTGAAAAATGTGGAACACTAATCTACAAAAAATAGAGGTTTTGTAAGCAAAAGGATCCAAAGCTATTCTAGAAAGGTCAGTTTACTAGGAATCATTCATTCATTCAATAACTAGCCATCATGGAAGTAGTGTGTTGTGGAGCCATATACTGTGTGCCAAGCACCTTTTTTCATTCACTGTCTCATTCTTAATAAAACATCTTAAAAAAATAACACATAGCTTTTTATAATCGGAAAGGGTTATGTTAAATGAGCACTGGATAATTTTCTTTAAAAAAAAAAAAATCCATTAATGTCTTGTTTTCAAAAAGTGATGAAAAAAGGACAGGCAGTCTTAACTTTGAAGGTTTTTCCCATAGTAGGAGAGAGAGAGTAGGCTATAGGGTAAAAGACCACCCAGTAGGAGGCCTAGCTGCAGGGGGATGAGGGTGGAGGGCAAAATGGCTTCTCCAGTGACATTCTTCACCCATACTGTTGTCTGTTAGGAGAACCTTTGGATCTAAAGGGGAGTTTCTTAACACCTCCGAGGGGCCTGGTTGAAGGGTACTTGGTTCATCCTGTGAGGTGAAGGGCAGGATCCCTTCCCCACGCAGTGGCTAGAAAGGCATTGTTACCATCTCACAGCCTGAAACAATGGGAAGGTGGTACTTGCAGGAATGAGACAGCTATATCTCCTAGCCTCTGAGCCAGGCCTCTTCAGAGCCTTCAAAGATCCTGTGAACCCTGCATTTGGTGTGCTTCTCGCCCTCTCAGGCCGAGGCTGGCTTCTGGTGATGCGTGCCTGGACATGTTTCCACGAACAGATTTTGAGACCAGCTCTGGCATCCCGTCCTCCAAGAAGACCTCCCCAGCTGGTGAATCCAATTCACCATCCCTTAGGTACCCCTCCTTGGGTCCTTCTTGCACCTCATGCACAACTCTGTTAATAACTGTTTCCACTTTAGTTTTCTCACTGGACTATGAGCTTCCTAAAGGTGGTGTTCTTCCCTCTCTCTTTTTTTTTTTTGGCCACACAGAATCTTAGTTTCCTGAACAGGGATCTAACCTGTACCCCCCTGTATGGGAGAGCAGAGCCTTAGCCACTTGGACCACCAGGGAAATCCCTGTTCTACTCAACTTTCAGTGTAAAGCACATAGTAGAGGCTCAGTGAATATTTCTTGTGGCACGGGAGTGTATGTTCCTCGGTTCTTTGTCTCATCACAACAAAGATTTGAAGTGATGGACATTAAAGCCCCCTCGGCGTGTCACAGCTGTTAGGTCTTGGACAGACCGTGTTATAGCTCTCAGGTCTTGAAAGGACCATGTTATAGCTCTTAGACAAATCAGTGTTACAGCTCAGTGTTACAGCTCTATTTTATTTAGGAGATAGCAGGAAAATCCATCTTCGAGGCATGAGGGCACATAGATCCAAAGACTCGAGGAGAAGAGTGCCCCAGCGCTCAGGAGAGAGAGAGAGAGAGGGAGCTAGCTTTGGCTCCTCTTTTTATATGTTTTTCTCTCGCTGGGCCTGTCCTATGTAAATTGGGCCAGCCAGGAGTGTTGTTTGTTTTACCTGAGGTCCTCACTCCTGTCCTCGGACCTTCCTTTGTTCTATTTTCGCAGGCTTTTCCCTTCTTTGTCTTTTAGCCACCGCCATTTTGGACTCCTTTTCCTTATTCTACCTATTTTCCTTATTCTACCTACCTAATATCAACAACCTCAGATATGCAGATGACACCACCCTTATGACAGAAAGTGAAGAGGAACTCAAAAGCCTCTTGATGAAAGTAAAAAGAGGAGAGTGAAAAAGTTGGCTTAAAGCTCAATATTCAGAAAACGAAGATCATGGCATCTGGTCCCATCGCTCCATGGGAAATAGATGGAGAAACAGTGGAAACAGTGTCAGACTTTATTTTTGGGGGCTCCAAAATCACTGCAGATGGTGACTGCAGCCATGAAATTAAAAGACGCCTACTCCTTGGAAGAAAAGCTATGACCAACCTATAAATATATTCAAAAGCAGAGACGTTACTTTACCGACTAAGGTCCGTCTAGTCAAGGCGATGGTTTTTCCAGTAGTCATGTATGGATGTGAGAGTTGGACTGTGAAGAAGGCTGAGCGAGGAAGAACTGATGCTTTTGAACTGTGGTGTTGGAGAAGACTCTTGAGAGTCCCTTGGACTGCAAGGAGATCCAACCAGTTCATTCTGAAGGAGATCAGCCCTGGTTGTTCTTTGGAAGGAATGATGCTAAAGCTGAAACTCCAGTACTTTGGCCACCTCATGCGAAGAGTTGACTCATTGGAAAAGACTGATGCTGGGAGGGATTGGGGGCAGGAGAAGAAGGGGACGACCGAGGATGAGATGGCTGGATGGCATCACAGACTCTATGAACGCAAGTCTGAGTGATCTCCGGGAGTTGGTGATGGACAGGGAGGCCTGGCGTGCTGCGATTCATGGGGTCGCAAAGAGTCGGACACGACTGAGCGGCTGAACTGAACTGAACTGAACACTTGGATGAATAAATGAATCATTGGATAAATCAAGAAGGTGGATTTGCTAAGAACCGCAGGCCTACATCTGGATTCTCGTGATCTGGTGGACTTTGGGGCAGGCCTTCAGAAGAACTGCTTGCTACCTTTCTATCCCATTTCTGACAAGTGCTGCCAAAAGTGTTGGATGTATCTGAATATTTCCCTTCTTCCTTTGCTCAGGTCTAGCAGTGGGGCTTCCAAGGTAACCTAATTGTTTCAGTTGGAGTACAGTCGGCAACCCTAAGAAGCTGGGGAGAGAGGTGCATTGTGGGAAACGCACACATTGGCAGAGAGGGCTGACTTTTTGGAAATCTTTTAAAGCAATTTGTACTTTCCTTTCGAGTGCCTTAAAAAGACTTAAATTTTTTAAAAATTGAGATGAAATTCACATATCAAATGAAACTTTTTAAAGTGCACAAGTCACTGGCCTTTTGTGTCCACAACACTGTGCCCTCACCACCTCTGTCCATTCTACAATAATCTTGGTCATCCCAAAGGAGACCCTGAGCTCAGTCCTGTGGGAGTATGGATGAACCTTTGCACAATTCCAGAGGGCACTGTTAACCATTCAAGTCTGTGCATTTACGTGTGTCTTCTGGGGAAAGCACTCCTAACACAGACACAGTGTTCAACATGGAATCTGCACCAAGCGACCCTGAGAGGGAGATGGCTGAACTCCCAGCAGCAGTGGGCTAGTGTCACGTCCCCTGTGACTCAGGCCTCTGGAGTTGGTAACCAGGTCCCAAGCCCCAGTCTCTGTGGCCAAGGCCCTGCCCATGCAGACACTCACTCCGCATCTTCCCAGGCTCTGCTGTCTTCCCGTAGGACCCACAGCAGCCTGCAATTTAAAGTCAATGAGCACTCACTCCTTGGCCACCTGCCCCTCCCTGTTCTGGTGGTTTCTGTCCTGCGCACAGGTTCCCAGGGCCTCAGTCTGGCAAGTTGCTCCAGTCGGGTTTGGGGAGTTTAACCAGATCTTGGGGTGGGAGTGTGGTTCTGGGAACCCCAGAATTCAGGATGGGAACCCCCTGAAGGCCAGCCAGCATGCCTGTGTGGCTCTGCTTGGGGCGCCTCCACAGCCCTTTGGAAACATGTCATTGAGAGGAATGGAGGTGGCTGGAAGAGCGTGGGTGGTAGGAGGTGGGGACAATGAAGCCAGCAGAAGTGTTCCCAGGACTTCTGTGGCTTTTTTACTTTAAAAACCAACAACTTGGTCAAAATAACAAGATTATAAGTGCACCTGATTTACTAGGAGGGCTGTGAAAAGCTGTTGACAGTTGAGGACTACAGTAGGATTTTAACTGTGCTATTGGAGGGATAATTAAAAATTCAGTGAGGAATCTTTTTGCAAATGAAGCTACTTTTTGAAATGGAAATACTGACAATACATTGTATTATGCAGCCTTTCAAAGAAGCTTCTGAATTGTATTATCTACTTACACCCAGAGGAATGAACGTAATGCCATTCTACAGAGGAGCAAATTGAGGCCCAGAGTAAGTGTCCTGTAATCTTTCCATCAACTAGTGGCTTTTAAGCCTGATTGATAATTAGAATCTTCTGTGGAGCTTGTAAATCATAGAGTCACACCTCCCCAACCCCCATTCTGATTTGGTAGGTCTGAGTGGGACCCTTTTGTACAAAAGCTTCTTGGGTGGTCCTGATGCTCTTGTTTAGTTGGGATGTCTGAGAACTGAGGACTGACTTCTCAGGAAGAAAGGTAGACCCTGGAAGGAACGAACATTGGGTTGGCTCCCCAGCCTCTCTGTGGGTGGGGGGTGGGTTCGGGGTTGGTGAAATGGCAGGCAGCTATGGAGAGTAGGCCTACTTGTGGCAATGGTGAGCTCACAGACAGCCAGTTCTGCTGGGCTCCCAGGTTTCACAAGAAGCCATTTCCTCTGGGGACAGGACAAAGGGCAGAGGGAACCCCACGAAAGGCTGGCTTGTTAAACCACCATGAATAGGTAGAGCTAGGAGGATAGCCTGAGGCTCCTGCCAGAATTCAGGTTACCCCTTGCACTGATGAAAGTCCTGACGGCCTACCAGACCTCACTGCTCCCCTCCTCATCTCCCACACAGCCAGAATTGCCCACGGGACCCAGACTCCAGGCACTGTCTCTTTTCTCACTGACACACTGCAGTGCCTCTCAGGAAGGAATCCCATCTGCGGGGTCAGCTTTTGGCCAGCTTCCCAGAATCCCTCTCCCATCCTACATCTGAAGTCTTATGAGAAAAGAAAATAGTGAAGTGGAGGGAGGGTGAGGCGCAACACCCCTCTCCAGTTAGTACCCAAAACTGCTTTCTGAGGCAACCTCAGGTCCTGTGAGGGGACGGGAGTCAGCTGACCCCAATTCAGGCCATTTGGCTGCTAAGGATGAATAGGGTACTGGGCTGTGGCCTAAAGCAGCCCCTAGGAAGCATAATGTCTTTGAAACTCAGCATTTTCATTACAAAGTATCACTTTATTTTATTACTTTTATTACAAATAATATAATCTTGCATTCCATTTTATATTTTATCTGTGTATGGGAATTTGTGTTAATTTTAGTAGCAAACTTTAAAATGACTTAATAGTTAAATTTCTTAATCTTCCCTGCCCCCACAAAAACCCTTTTTGACAAAAGATTCACTGCGTTTTTACTGTGGCTTCATATACTGCTGGGGATTTTCATACCCCAGTTTTGAAAACCCAGAACTAGAGTCTCAAAGGCCTATTCAAGCGCCACAGAGATCATAACAAAGAAAAAAAAAAAAAGATTTAAATTCTGTGGAGCTCCTTTTCTAAAACTCCCGGGCCTGACCTGTAGGGTGGTGGACCATCTGGAGGAGGCCTGCAGAGAAGGTAGAAACAGACGTCCCAGTTCAGCCCTTTCAGTGTGCTTGCTTTTTGAGGGTTTCCAATTGCCATATATCGAAGGGGGAGGCGGGGTCAGGTTGGGCTTTGTTCTCTCAAGCTGGGGGGTGGAGTGGGGGTGGGGGATGACCAGGGTGATCCGAAGCTGCTAAACTGGGGACAGCCTGTTGCTGCCTGCCTGGGAGGTAAAATGAGCTCAGCCCCTCTACCCCCGCTGCTACGCTCACAGAGAAGAGAGACCAGGAGGGCTGGCCACCTTCTGGGTACCCTAAGGGGCTGAGGTGAGGTGAGCAGGGCTGGATTAATACTCAGCAGAGAAAGAAGTCAGTCTTCCACTGTCAGGATTCTTCTGTCAGTGGAGTAAACCTTAAAATCTTTAAATGTTAGGGCCTGCAGCCCCTGGGAAAGTGCCTCTTTTAGGAACCCCCTCCCCACTTTATGGATAAGGAACCAAGCTGGAGAGCAGGGAGCCTCATGAGTTCTCCTAGCAATTAGGCCTTATTCAATCTTCAAGAACTTTCTTTTCCCAGGCTTGTAACCCCTTCCTTGCTCCTGTCAAGTTTCTTGACTTCACTCAGAATCGCGGTTTTTCTCTCTAGCGGCCTTAGTAGCCAAAGGCTTGAAAAACTCAGGTCTGTGCACAAAGGCAACCACCCAGGGTCTGCATCCTGGATCTTTGTCTGGAACTCCTTGGCTTGCTGGTGATAACAGCTGCCAGTTCCACCTGGCAACACAGGCAGCTCCTCACAAAGATCTTTGACCTTTCTGGAACTCCTTATGGTTTTAGAAACACTCTTATATCTTTAGCATTTTCATAACTCTGTCAATAAAACAACTTTTATTTGCGTAGTGTAGACAGAACAGGCCTCATCAGTGTCATTTTACAGGTAAGAAAACAGGCTTGGATAGATGCAGGCACTTGCCTAAGGTCACATAGCCAGTCAGCAGGCTGGAGCCATGACTCCAGATCTAGGCTCATTTCCTTGATTCCAAGCCCCTGACACTCTGAGCCAAAGGAGACTGCATCGCTAGGAAAGGGGGCAGTGAACACTGGGGACACATGGTGTAGAACAGGTGGAGCGAACACCTGGATTCGACATGGTGTTGTTGACAAAAAACTTTCTCTGCTGGTTTGGCTCTTATTTTATCTGATGAGGCTCTTCCTCCCCCTGCAGAATTCACCAGGGCCCAGCAGTGCTGACTCAATGGCAAAACACAGTGTCGCCCAAGGGATCACCTTCAGCTAAACAACCTCAAGCCCAGAAGTGACAGTGATTGTGTCACGTCCCCCCATCCCAGCATCCTCCCCGAGAGCTCTGGTCTCCTCTAGGAAGGCCCATCTGTGAAGTGGTGCGCCAAGAGGGGTCTCTCCCTGCCCCATCTGTTCCTCTTGTAACCCACAAAGGACAGACTTTGACAGAGGAAGCCAGAAGCCATGGCTCAATCTTTTTGTACTTAAAAATCAAAGGCAGAGAAACACACACACACAAATCTAGACCTCTAGATTCTGCTCTGGGAAGAGGTGAACTTAAGAGCTGAATTGACTTCCCTAGAGCTGAACTGACTTCCTTGCTGTGACTGGTCTGCAGTGAGGGCCCCCGGGATGGGGGAAGGGAAGACCCTTCCTCCCTCTCCTTTCCCCTCCCATTCCCTATTCTCAACCGAGATGCGCCCTCTGGGGAGCCTGGCAGTGGAGGTGACAGATGCTGAGCAGCTGACTGGCGAGGGGGTGTCCATCTCCACGGACCCCCTGGTGTGTGCTGGGGGGAACGGGGACGTGACTTGGAGAACGTGTGCGTGGGGGACGAGGGGAGGGGAGGAGCGAAAGTGAGACGGGGAGGGGGCGGGGCCAGTGATAGCCCCGCCCACTGGGAGGTAAAGGAAGGGGACTCCTCCTACCGTCTAACAGGAAGGCGGCCGGGCTGCGGAGATGCTGAGCTCAGCGCTACAGCCGTTCGGCTGCTGAGTGGGGGCAGGGCGAGGGGCTCGCGCCTCTCTGGTGAGGGCAGAAGAGCGGAGAGAGAGGGAGGGAGGGAAGAGAGGCTGAGGAGGCCCTCACAACCCTGAGGCTGTAACTCTCCTCCGACCGGGTCTGCTAACAAAGTGGTCTCTGTTGGGGTAGGGGAGGCCTCCTGGGGACGCACAGAACCCTTAGGAGGGTGGGCGGGGGAGTCTTTGTGAGTTACCACCCTACACCCCGACTTAGGTGCAAGAACTCATGGCAGAGGCCGAGCCCTTGTGCCCTCTGACCCCAGGATTTGTTCGGTGGAAGGAGTGCACGAAGTGCCTGCTCCTGTAGGGCTACAGGTCAGAACTGCCTGGGCCAACTCCAGCCCGTGCAGGAAGGAACCTTTATTTAAGTTAACCTTATAAAAAAGCAGGGAGGGTCAGCTTGGGAGGGGAGCGAAGAAAACTCTTTGGACCCACTTGGCACAAGTGGTTACCTAGGTCAAATGAGTGGGTGGCTATTTTTGAGCTGACCTACATACCTCTTTATCTTTTTATTATCACACGTGGTTATTATGGGAGCTTTTCTTTAGCGCTCAGTGCTGCATTTATGGGGGGCTGCACAATGAAGCTTGTTTCGTCATTCTCCCAGAAAGTTTTAAGAGTCTCTGGCCCAGGAAAGGACATCAGTAGGCCAACAGAAGCTTCACTAAGTTGCTTCCCCAAGGAGCAGGATCCGAACCCAGATGCACAGGTCCAGAGACAACTAGCCTTGGAGGCCAGGAATGACATTCAGATTTGACAGCAATGTCTCCTTGTTTTGCCCAGGCTGGTTTAAAAGCCCCCTCATCCTGGGCCTCATTGTTTGCCAAAGCTGACCTGTGGTGCTACAGCCCCACACTGGCAGGTGAGGCTTCTTCCCTTTACAGGTGGAGAAAATGAGGCAGAGAGGAGCTGCGGACAGAACTTGATTTGGGAGTTCCTGCTTTGGTTGTGGAGGTAGCTTTGTTATCTTAAGGAGAAACAAGGAGAGCCTAGAACTATTTTACTACTGCTCTGCTTCCCACTACCTTTAGAGCAAGTCTGGCTCCATACCTCGGCCTCACAAACCTCCAGCTTGACTGTCTCTAGCTGCATCTCCTTCCTGAAGCGAAGAGGGGAAAATCACAGATGGTTCTAATTACCTCTGAAATGCTCTTACATTTTCCGTAAAGTACAGTATGCCTGGCTTTGTGTATACAACTTTGCACAGTAATATGTATGTAGATGTGCCTCGAACAGTGGATCACAAAGAGAACAGCAGCAAAGTATAAGCACATAGTTTACAATATTTCTAATTATGCTAAAGAGAGTCACGTAGACTTGGAAATGAGGCTGGCAGAGGTAACATTTCTGTCTTCTCCCATCTGGTGCCCACTCGGGGGCATGAAATCTTTGGCTCCCAGGAGGACAGTGGGGATGCTTGCACTCCTTAAACTGCTCTTTTGTGCTTGGATTTTCTTCCAAGGCTGGTATAGTTGACTTTGCTCAGTTTCCCTGTGGTTTACCTTTCCTCTGTGAAGTCAAGTATCTTCCCTTGAGCTTGTTCCCATCTTCACACAGATTACCCTTCCCAGATGCCCTTCTAGCTCTTCTGACTCAGACTCCAAGCTTGTCTCAGCTCCGGGCCCTCCAGGAGCCCTTTTTGAACACACTTGGAAAGTTCCATGTTCCCTGGCTGGGGAGTGCAGGACAGGGAGTCCAGCCCAGAGCTGCTTGCCTATGAAGCTAGTGCTCAGTTCTCAGAGCTGTGNAGACTCCAAGCTTGTCTCAGCTCCGGGCCCTCCAGGAGCCCTTTTTGAACACACTTGGAAAGTTCCATGTTCCCTGGCTGGGGAGTGCAGGACAGGGAGTCCAGCCCAGAGCTGCTTGCCTATGAAGCTAGTGCTCAGTTCTCAGAGCTGTGGATGAACTGTGCTCTCTTCTTACCTGATGGATATTGAAATAATCCTCTCCTGGGTGTGATGCTCCATCAAGTTGTAAACTCCTTCAGAGGTCACCTATTTTAAGTCTTTAAACACCTAACACCACAACTCGCCCCAACACACACGCACGCACATGTCCCTACCTCTGTATGTAATCTACATATGGTATATGCTCAATAAGTATTTGGCCTGGAGAACTCTGCTACCATACCACTGAACTCTGATAGCGTGTCTTATTGTCACAGAAAGTTAAAACTGCAAGGGGGATTTCCCTTCTCATCAGCTGAGAAGAGTAAAGGGGAAGTGGCCTAGAATGGAAACCAGATCCCACAGTCTGCCAGCTTCACTGGCCCTCACTCCTGGTGGCCCCATCCCATCACCTTGGTTGTTCCTTTCAAAGCCCTCATCCCATATGTAATTATCCATGTATTTATCTGTGTGGATGTACAATGTCTTTATTTCCCACTGAACTGCCAGCTCTGAGAGGCTGGAGTCTGTATCTGTTTCATCTCAGAGCTCCAGTGCCCAGCACAAGCCAGGGCCCCAGAGCTCTCAGCATACAAATATGAAAAAAGAAAATGAACATTCACGTGGCCTGAGAACCTCCTTCCACTTTCCCAGGGCAGCACTGAGATTGGCTCAAAAACTGCACAGTTGATAGGCTGTCCTTGTCAGGACCTCTAAGGCTAATACCCTGTCCTGAGCTTAAGACCAAGGAGGAAAGATAAGACACCTCGTGTATAACCCTAATGGAAGACAGCTGATAGAGGAATGATAGACTGGGTGTTGCAATCCAGCAGCGGTGTGGAAGGCAGATTGGAGGTTTGAGACCAGAGGCTGAGAGTCAGTTAGATAGTGACAGAAAAAACTGAAAACCACCTTGAGTGTCTGTGGCAGACAGTTAAATAAGCTCCAAATCATGGAGCATTATGTGGATGTTAAAAAGAGTGAGGTCACTTTTGGAAAAATGCCCAAGATATGTTGTTAGGTAAAAAGGACAAGTTGCAGAACAGTTTGTATCCTCTCATCTCATTCTGAAAGAAAAACAGAGGATACTCCCCAGCAGACACACACTTAGGTGTGCAGAAAAAACATTGAGAAGGATACTGTCCACAGAGGTTATCTCTGAGGGATAGAAGGGAGAGGCTTTTACTTTTTCACTTCATCTTTTTTTTGTTTGTTTTTCGGGTTAAAAACTAAGGTTACCTTTCTTTTGCTTTGTAGAGACACTGGAAATTGGATTTTTATCATGAGCTTGTATTACTCTCACAAGAGATTTTTGGGTTTTTCGGCTCTTGCAGGACTGCTGATGGCGTTTTCGGTTAGACAGAGGTGGGGTAGAGCTGTGCCAGTGGAGACCCAGTGAGAAATGGGCACTGACAAGGTCTGGACAGCGGGAGGGAGGGTCTGAGACAGCTCTGTGACTCCAGATGGGGAGAAGAAAGGATGACTGTGGAGATGATTGTGGCAGCAGGGGCAGCGTAGGAGAGGCTCGTTCAAGGTGACTGACCTCCACAGTGCCTGTGACCCTGGTTAGGGGACAAGAAGCCCAAGGCCAGGAAACTAACATTTGGGAACAAGGGCAAGGAAAGGAAGAAGGTCGACCTTTAGGACCCTACGGATTCTTGGCTGTTTCACCATCCTTTGAGCACAGACCGTTCTTGCTGCAGCTTGGAAACAAACAGAGCAAGGAGGGGCCAAAACCGAAGGAGGAGTCGGCCAGCCTTCCTCTGGCCGGTTGCGGGTGTGGCCTGGGTCTCTGCTCCCACCCCAACCCCCACCCCGGCCTGCTCTTGTGGGCACACGTCCAGGCTCTGGTGAAAGGTCAGGGCTTCTGGCCCCTTCTGGAGGCAAAGCAAAGGAAATCAGACTAGAATCAGGAGCAAAGGAAACCAGAACACTGCTCTTCATGGAGAGATTGGGAAAGAGGGAGCTGAGTTGGGGCAGGAGAAGTTTCTTGGCCTAGATAAGCCCATCAAAGCCTGGAGAAGGTCAAAGATGAGGAATGTGCTGTGATTTCTAAGACAGCAGCTCATTTATCCCGTGAACACTTGCTCTGAGCCTGAGTCTGATGCTAGGGCTGCCACCGTGCCCGCTGGGTACAGCCTCATCAGAGGGCCTGTGTTTGGAGTCCCATCTCCATGTCTCCCTACAAAAGTGCCTGTGAAAGGAAAGGGGCACTTTCACAGGGGCCTGTTCAGTCAGCACTCCAGCCTCCTAAAGGAAGTGTTCTTTTACAAATCAAGAAACTGAGGCTGGGAAAATAGTGCCTTGCCCCTGACCGCATGGTTAGAACGTGTTAAAACTGGGATTCGAACTTGGGTGTGCCTGTGTCCCACTTATAATTTGGTTGCTTGGAGCTCAGAACACATTTTCCCATCAAAATAATGCTGTAAGTGGTGGTTTGGTTGCTATAATGGCCTAGCTCACCCAGGGTATAGCTGGAATTAATTCTATGTTTCATTGCGGTTGTGGATGAATCAGGCTTCTGTGGGCTAGCCTGGAAACCCACAGGAGAGGGAAAATGCATTTCAGGGTGTGCCCAGCTGGGAACTCTTGCCCTTACCATAGCGCCTGATTCAGGGCAGTCAGGGGATTGGTGGCTTAGGGAGCACTTGTTCATTTCCAGAGCTCTTCCAAGCCAGCCCTGGTGAGTTCTAGCTGTTCACTGGAGGGGCCAGAGCACTGGGCAGGTTTGGGGCTTCTAAGACAGGGAGTGTTACGTGAGAATGTGCACTGATTTTCAGACTCTGACCATCATAGGCTTCTCCCTTCTTTCCTTACACTGCCTCTCAGCTTCCTGTATCTTTCATCTTCTTCCTCTAGGATGGATCCTAAAGACAAGATCTAGGATTTATTTTCACCACTAAATCTGATGTCTGTCTGTGAAGTATGTGGGCAATAATGACTGCACAGGGTTGGAAGTGATAGAGATCAGAGCAGCTGCTAAGAGAAGCAAGGATCCATCAAAGCTTCTAGAGTGACTGCAGGGAGAGCAATCACATATTCATTCAACAAACATTGGCTGTGGGTGTGCTGGTCAGTGTACTCATTTCTTTCCTGGCACTTCTGTTGCCAAAAGAATCCTGGGAAGGACTGAACGTGGGTCTCAAACCCAGAATCTAAGCATTGGAAGAAATCTTTTTCCAGATGGAAACTGCAGTCATTCATTAATCCAGTAAGGTCTGAGGGTCAGGCTAACTCCTGAGAACACATAAATCCTGAAAATTGGGAAGTGACTTGCCCAGCATCTCAGCTCAGGGTCCCCATGCCTGGACTAATACCTGCCCTTTCAGGCCACTCGTATGGCCTTTCTGCCTCAAGATATATCCCAGTCAGCTTTTAGGATTCCTCTGATTTGGAGCCTAGAGCCTAGGGGAAGGCCACAGGGAAGTAGCAGGATTCCTTTCTCATGGACGGTAACAACGGCTGGACTCTACCCTGATGTAAGAACTAGATTTCCCACTCGTGGGGTTCTGAAGACAGAAGCCATTTCTCAGTTCTTTCAGTGAGTCACCTGCTCTCTGAACTCAGGTCTTCGCAAGTACTCTTACCTCTGCTTGAAGCTCCCTTTCCCAGCCTCCTTGCTCTGGCTAATTCCTAACTCGCCTTTGGGTCTCAGTTTGAGGAGCTCTTCCTCAAGGACTTTTCTGGGCCCTCAGCGTCCTTAGGTCTCCCTGCTCTGCATGCAGTCACAGCACTCTGGACTTGCTCTAGGATAACCCTGGACCCTTGGAACTGTTCTTATTGAATGCGTTTCTTTCCAGAAGACTCTGATCTCTAGGAGGGGCCAACACCATGGCTGCCTTTCCTTTGTTTGTATGTTTGTTTTTAGCAATTGTGCGCCCTTTATCAATCAGTGCTTACTTAGTACACAGTAGGTGCTCAGTGTGCAGCTGGGAATAACTTTGCTCCATAGCTACAGGCACAGCCTTCTTTCCGGTGAGAGATTTCCATTCAGGTCGTTCAGCAACTGTTTACCAAGGACCAGCATACCCACAGGATACAAGGATGATTTGGAAAAAGAGGCTCACCATCTGGAATTGACAATCCAGAACTCACTTTGAAAATTGTAAAAGTCTCTTCTAACCAGAGCACTTCCACCCCCTCCTAAGGCCCCTTTCCTGCTCTACTGGCCCATTGATTCTTGGTTCCTTGGGCTCAGTTCAGTTCAGTTCAGTCACTCAGTCGTGTCCGACTCTTTGCAACCCCATGAATCGCAGCACGCCAGGCCTCCCTGTCCATCACCATCTCCCGGAGTTCACTCAGACTCACGTCCATCGAGTCCGTGATGCCATCCAGCCATCTCATCCTCGGTCGTCCCCTTCTCCTCCTGCCCCCAATCCCTCCCAGCATCAGAGTCTTTTCCAGTGAGTCAACTCTTCACATGAGGTGGCCAAAGNACCCCATGAATCGCAGCACGCCAGGCCTCCCTGTCCATCACCATCTCCCGGAGTTCACTCAGACTCACGTCCATCGAGTCCGTGATGCCATCCAGCCATCTCATCCTCGGTCGTCCCCTTCTCCTCCTGCCCCCAATCCCTCCCAGCATCAGAGTCTTTTCCAGTGAGTCAACTCTTCACATGAGGTGGCCAAAGCACTGAAGTTTCAGCTTTAGCATCATTCCTTCCAAAGAAATCCCAGGGTTGATCTCCTTCAAAATGGACTGGTTGGATCTCCTTGCAGTCCAAGGGACTCTCAAGAGTCTTCTCCAACACCACAGTTCAAAAGCATCAATTCTTTGGCGCTCAGCTTTCTTCACAGTCCAGCTCTTACATCCATACATGACCACAGGAAAAACCATAGCCTTGACTAGACGGACCTTAGTTGGCAAAGTATTGTCTCTGCTTTTGAATATACTATCTAGATTGGTCATAACTTTTCTTCCAAGGAGTAAGCGTCTTTTAATTTCATGGCTGGGGCCCAGCATATTCCTCTGAGTTTCAAGTCCTACCTGGACCCAGAACAAGCCAGGCTCCTGGTGGCAGGTCCAGGGAGCTGAAGCACAGGGCAGATAGCGCTGGGCTCTCCAAGCTCCTCTGGACAATTCTACACCACATGCCTAAGCCTTTAGTTGTTTTGGAGAATTTGTTAGGAAATCAACCTTTTCCTCAAATTCACCTGGAGAGAAACTTTGAGGGTAAAGGCTTACATTCATTTTAATTATTTGAAGTGCTGTTCTTAAAATAATTATCCCTAAAGTGTCAGGTTTGCACAGCAAGTAAAAGACATTACTCTGCCAACAAAAGTCCATATAGTCAAGGCTATGGACTTCACAGTGGTCACATATGTTTGTGAGATCTGGACACTAAAGAAGGCAGAGCGTCAAAGAATTGATGCCTTTGAACTGTGGTGCTGGAGGAGACTCCTCAGAGTCCCTTGGACAGCAAGGAGATCAAACCTGTCAATCTTAAAGGAAATCAGCCCTGCATACTCATTGGAAGGACTAAAGCTGAAGTTCCAGTATTTTGGTCATCTGATGTGAACAGCCAACTCATTGGAAAAGTCCCTGATGCTGGGAAAGATTGAGGACAGGAGAAGAGGGGACACCCTTGTCAGAGGATAAGATGGCTGGATGTCATCCCTGATGCAGTGGACATGCATTTGGGCACACTTTGGGAACTGGTGAGGGACAGGGAGGCCTGGCATGCTGCAGTCCATGTGGTCGCGAACAGTCTAACACGACTGGGCAGCTGAACAACAGTGGCAGGACATCTGGGTCCAAATCCCTTGAATTTCTGATTTTGGTTGTTCCTCCCAGTTTCCCAGAGCCTCAGTTTTGTCATCTGAAGGCTGTTTTGTCATGAGGAACATGAGATGTTATTATGTGACAGTGCCAAGCAAGTTGAGGACGCTTCATGATGATTGGGAACATCAGTGCCCACAGTCTGGTCGTGGGGCCTCACGCAGTAGGGAGGGCACAATGGCAGTGGCCTCCTGGGGTCCCACAGTGGGCTTTGCGTGGTGCAGGTGAGCGAAGGCTGAGGCTGGTGCAGGCAGCACTAGGACCTAGGGGCCGATTTTGGAGCGGGCTCAGCTGGGTAAGTTCACAGCCGGAACACAATGTTCTCAGTGTACCCACAGGAAACCCTGAAGGGGAGAGCTGCACATGGCCTTCTGCTGGGTGTGTTCTGGTCCTAGCCTTTTATTCTTTTTCCTAACCTCAGTCCCCACTTTCACATCCTGTGACCTGCAGAGCTGCAGGGCCCCACCCTGCTGGGCTGGTCCCAGGCCCCGGGGGAGCAATCAATACAGGAAGCCCAAAACCTGGCTGGCCTTCACCGTTTTCAAATAAGACCGTTTGCTTCTAACCTTGGTTTCCTGAATCAGCCCTTTGTGATGGAAACTTTTCACGGTGCGGAAGGCAGACACAGGGGACAAAGTTGAGTTTCTAGCTGAGCCGGGGGTCTTGGCTCAGAAGCAAGGGAAACAGCTGATACCTCTGAACCACCTCCTCCCTTCCTCCCTGAAGGCCAGACTCCACCTGGGATGGGGCGAGGGCCTCCACGGCTGCTGCATAAATCAGGAGGAACTGGGAGCTGCCTGGGAAACCAGGGCCAGGTTTGGAGCAGAATATTGTATGAGGTAGTTCCTAGTTTTTATTTCCACGAATGCTATAATATGTTGTCCTACCAAGCTGTTTTTATTGAATGAAAAGATTTTTAAAAAGCAAACCTCTACAAAACCAACAGCCCTCTGTTACAGGGAAGGACAAGGTGAACTTTTCACTTCCTTCCCCACAGCCTATCAGCGCATCTGTGGTTTGGTGTCACCCACACTTTCGTACTATATTCAATCTCAATTTTTCCCTCCTTGTTTTTGAAACTGCAAGAGCAAGGCTTTTCAACTCATGTTGTTCCTGCATGTTGCATGAGACTTGCAAAAGAGTCTTTTTAATGAGTTGTCACAACTGATTGCAGAGAGGCTAGATGCCAGCCTGGAGACAGAGGTAAGCCCAGAGAGTAAACAGTAGGGGAGTCTGTGAGCAGCCAGCACCACCCAGCTGTACTCAGCAACCTGTGCTGTTGGGGGCAGCAAATAAGCAGCAAAGCTCTTCCGTTATGACACCCACAAGTCTGCCTCCTTAATGAGGGGCCTGGTCATTGGAAATAAACCCTACTGCTTATATTATGCTCCATTAATAAGGCTTTTTCCACTCTAGCATTTCAGAAAGTCAAGTCGCTCAGTCGTGTTCAACTCTTTGCGACCCCGTGGACTGCAGCCTACCAGGCTCCTCTGCCCATGGAATTTTCCAGGCAAGAGTACTGGAGTGGGGTGCCATTGCCTTCACCTATCCCAGGTGGCTCAGATGGTAAAGTGTCTGCCTGCAATGCAGGAGACCCAGGTTCAATCCCTGGGTCGGGAAGATCCCCTGGAGAAGGAAATGGCAACCCACTCCAGTACTCATGCCTGGAAAATTCCATGGATGGAGAAGCCTGGTGGGCTACAGTCCATGGGGTCTCAAAGAGTCGGACTGACTGAGCGACTTCACTTTCACTTTCATTAGTTATCCTTTTAGGGACTTCCCTGGTGGCTCAGATGGTAAAGCGTCTGTCTACAATGCGAGAGACCCGGGTTCAATCCCTGGGTTGGGAAGATCCCCTGGAGAAGGAAACGGCAATCCACTCCAATACTATTGCCTGGAAAATCCCATGGACAGAGGAGCCTGGTAGGCTACAGTCCACGGGGTCGCAAAGAGTCAGACATGACTGAGCATTTCAGAGTCTTTCCCAAATCTTCATTTGCAAGAGAGTTTTAGTGTGTCCTCCCCACAGGCTGATAGAGATTAGACTGGGTGCTTCCCAGACTTGTCCAAGCTCAGGGATTCTCTTCTTAGAGAAGGAACTTCTCAAAGCCAGCACTACTGCTACTCCAGAGAAGTAAGCACAAAGCTTGCAGCTCCCAAAGACCTGGGGTCTAGTCTTAATTTTGCCAATTTGCTGTGCAACCTTGTGCAAGTCACTTTCTCACTTGAGACTTCAATATCCTCATTTATAAAAGGAGAGGATTTGGTTAGACACCATTGCTGTTACAGGTTTAATTGTGTCCCTCCTTAAAGTTTATATATTGAAGTCCTAACCCCAGTGACTTGGAGTGTGACCTCATTTGGGAATGTTGTTTAGTCACTACGTCATGTCCGACTCTTCGCATGCCTGTGGACTGTAGACTCCCGGGCTCCTCTGTCCATGGGAATCTCCTGGCAAGAATACTGGAGTGGGTTGCCATTTCCTTCTCCAGAGGATCTTCCCAACCCAAGGATCGAGCCTACATCATCTGCCTTGGCAGAACGGTTCTTTATCACTGAGCCACTTGGAGATAGAACCTGAAAAAAGGTAATCAAGTTAAAATGAGGTCAGTAGGGTGAGCCCTCATCTAAGAGGATGACTGGCATCCTTAAAGAAAAGGGAGATTTGGATACAGAGACGTGCGTAGAGCAATGATGATATAAAGAGACACTGAGAGGAGGCGATCATGTATAAGCCAAGGAGAGAGGCCTAAAATAGATACTTGCCCTCATAGTCTCCAGCAGGAACCAACCACGATGAACCAACCATGGTGGCATCTTGATCTTGGGCTTCTAGGCTTCAAAACTATGAGGTAATTAAGTTTCTGTTGTTTAAGCTACCCAGCCTGTGTACTTTGTTATGGCAGCCCTAGCCCAAAGGAATACAGTTGCCAAGGCCCTTTAGCTCTTAGACTATGGGATTCCTTCCTGCCATCCCTTCCTTGGTGGCTCCCTCTGCCCCACGTAGCCTTTCTGCTACCCTCTCCCAGTAAGTAAATGACATTATGTGTCTGACTTAGCACAGTGCCCCACATATAGTAATTCCTCACTACATATTAACCACGATGAACATTCTTCGAGTCTCCAGTGCCTGAATATGACCTGTACCTACCCCGAGAGCCTACGTGCCAAGTGAGAGGTGTGGGTGCTGAGCCTGGGCCCTCATGGTTACTCATGCCTTCATTCCTGAAGCCTTTCCTATCCCCCTTGGCAGCTTTTTAAAAATCTTTGAAAACATGATTTATTTGGCTGCATTGGGTCTTAGTTTGTGACACGCAGGATCTTTTCAGTTAAAGCATGTGGAATCTCATTTTTTGACCAGAGACTGAAGCAGGCCCCCTGCATTGGGAGCGCAGAGTCTTAGCCACTGGACCACTGGGGGAGTCCTCCTCCCCTCAGCAGCTTTTCAACTGAAGAGTATTAGAGTGATACCTTCTAGGAGCTGAACTCTTTTTTTCATGGAAAGCTCATTTTGGCCACAGAGCCGGTAGGACTCAAAAGAGACTGCAACAGCTCAGGCTGGATGAGGGTTCTTCTGTTCTTAGATTCAGTGATTCCCCGGGGTCATGAAGAGGTGTAGAACTCTTGAGGTTGAGACTCTGCTTTCATATTTGCCCAGTGAGGCTGCGCTTTGGTTGGCAGCAGAGTAAGGCCTAACTACGGGGACAGCCGGCGCTTGCGCTCCCAGACAGCCCAGGGCTGCCTTCCCCCTTGGGTGTCCCTCCTTGGTTCTGCTGCTTCTCTAGCTCTGCTCTCAGAATGCGCTCTCCTCTGTGCTGGAGGAGGTCTTGCTTTCCTCCTGGCTCCTAAGTCTATAGGCCTCTGGAGGCGACAGCACCTGGGTCCTCCAGCTGCCGTCTCAGGCAGGCTGGGAGACTGTGATTTTTCTTTTCATGAGCAGGAGTGCTTTCAAAAAGCACTCTAGCCTCGAGCATTGAAGCAGTATCACAGAAGGAGCTTGAGTCTTCTCTGGGCGATGACACTGTTCCAGGATAGAAGGTCCTAGGTTGTGCTCTAGGCAATATGTTGGAGAGCTAAGTTGCCGTGACTTCATAGAATATTCCAGACTTACTGTATTTTGGAGACTCTGCACAAAGTTAAGTGGGTAGACTCTGACTTCAACAACCCCCAAGCATGAACTTTAGGTTTGCTAAACAGATGAAATGCCCATGCTTGTGTGGTTTATATGCCTGGAGATTTCTGAGAATAAGGAGAGGGAGAGAGGATGTGGGAGTTTACTTCAGGCCTTCAGGGCCAGGCAAGGAAGGAGGAGAAACCAGTCCAGGGGGAACATCTCTCCGCATTGCCCATATACTTTAAATTTGATCCCTTCAGACTGCCTCTTATCCTGGTTTGGCTCAGAGCCCAGAAGGGAGGTTCCTTCGGTAATTCTGAGCTTGGAACGTCTGCCTTCCCCTAAAAGTAAGTAAATAAGTACAAATCTGTAAATGCTTTATTTCTCAGCCAGAGCAACAGTACTGTGAACAGTACTGCCTAGTGGCCAGTAAAGATCACTTCGATGCCTTATGCCAGCCTAAGGGGCTTAACCTTCCGGGCCCTGAGGAGCCTGCTTTCCGAGTTATTTATTGTGAAGGGCAAGGTTCTTGGTCTCTTTCTTAGGTGTACTCTGGCCCTGTCAGAGAAATGCTATCTTGATGGAAAGTAGAGCATGGCTCAAAACGGTCTGGTTCTTGCTTCCTTCTCCTGAGAGGGCACACCCCTCCTCAGTTTACAGGCTCAGCTCCAGCCACACCAGATGACTTTTGGAGTTCCACGAATGCAGCCCTGCCTATGCGCGTGCTAGTCCCTGTACTTGGAATGCTTCTCTGGCATCTTCCCCTGTAAGCCCAACTGACCAGTCCGCTCAGGCCCAGGCTCACCTTTCCTGGGAAAACTTCCTTGTCATCTCCCCTTCCTTCCCACCACCAAGCCTTCTTGGGTTCCACAACACCCCGTATAGACCAGAGACATGGAGTTATGGTGCTGTATAGATTCCATGTTTCGGTTTGTCTGCTTTTTTCACTGGTCCAAGTGTTTTCTCAACTGGCTGCAGGAGAGTTACATGAGACCGCCAATTATAGACCTGTTGGATCCCCGGAATCATGCTAGCGAGTCTGTATTTTTATTACACTTAATTCTGAGGCACAATTGCCCCTTCTTTGCATTTCTGTTGCCTTACATAGTACCAGAGACATAGTAGGCCCTCAAGAAATGTCTGAGCCTTCTAGTCTCTCTCTGGCAACCTCTTCTTGTTTTCACTCCCTTCCCTCGCTAGCCCCAGACCAATCCCAGACCAACCATCTGCTTACCCTCTTGTGTAACCACCAACGATGCGTTTTTTTTTTTTTTCAATTCCTACTGCCAGGCTGCTAAGAGCTCCTGGTATACTTCTCCAATGACTGGTGTCATGGCAAATTTAGGGACTTGAACTGCAAATGGCCCCTGAATGTGCTTGGCAGTCTGACCCTGGTCAACTCCTTCCCATTCTTCACAGGGACCATTCCCAATCCCACTGTTCCCGCCTCCTCCTGCCACAGGCCACAGACCAACTTGCCTCCTGCATCACAGAGAAAATAGGAGACTTCTGATGGGAACTCCCTCAACTTCCTGCCACCTCACCTGCATTTACCCACATCAGCACTACCCTTTCACCCTCCTTCCCTTCTAATAATCGCTCCACCTGGGCTCTGGACCCCATCCCTCCCACTTGTCAGGGACCTCACAACCTCAATTACGCCCTCTTTCTGGGCTCTCCCAAAAACAAATGTCTTGACTGTTTCTTCCTTTAACTGTTACCCTCCCTGACCCTCATTTTGCTTTCCCTTACCACTGAACTTCTCAAAAGTGTTGCCTAGGTTTGGCCCCACATTTTCACCTTCCACTCACTCTCCCAGCCACAGCAGGCTGGCTCTGCCTCCACTGTACCACTTAGGTGGCTGCTCTTGAGACAAGGCCACCAACAAGCTCCTTGGTAAAGTCCAAAGGCCTTCTCCACCCCTGTCACTTAACTGCTTGGCTACACCAGATACTGGTGTTTGCAGCAGCCCCTTTCTTAAAATGTCCTTTCTCCTGATTTCCTTGATGCCATATTCCTCATTTTCCAGTTATTTCTGGTGACTTCCTGCCAGTTGCTTTCCTGGGCTCCTCCTCCTCCTCTGAGAAGGTTCCAATTCTCTTCTCACTCTGGGTTCTCTCCCTGGGCAGTGCCATTCGTGCCTACCTTTGGCTGCATATCTCTAGTCTGGAGAATCCCAAATCTAACTCTAGCCCAGATCACTCTCCTGAGATATAGACATAGAGTCACCTGCCAGATATCTCCTTGAATCTACATCTCTCCCTGTATCCCTGTCTCAGTGAATAGAATCCCATCCATCAGCTACTTAGACACGAAACCCAGGTGTCCTACTTGAATTCTCCAGGTCTGACGAGTCACCAGGTCCCACATAGGCTATTTCTTGAGTAACTCTCAGTTAAAATCTATCCTCTTGTCTCCACATTTTTAAGGTTTCAGTTAGGTCTCCCCTGGATTTCCATGACAGCTCCCAAAAGGATCTGGGTCTTAACACCGCTAATTTGCTCTGTTCCTTGGAGCTGCTGCTGCTGCTGCTAAGTTGCTTCAGTCCTGCCCGACTCTGTGCAACCCCATAGATGGCAGCCCACCAGGCTCCCCAGTCCCTGGGATTCTCCAGGCAAGAACACTTCTCCACAACCCACTGGAGTGGGTTGCCATTGCCTTCTCCTTCCTTGCAGCTAAGAATTCTAAAGTGAAACCAGATCTTGTCATTCCCCTACTTCAATCCCTTTAATGGTTCCCCACTGTCCTCTAGTTGAAGTTCAGATTCCTTAGCAAAACCCATCAGGTCCAGTTTTGTCTCATCTCTCGTCTTTATGAATCATCCATAACAAAGCAACCGCAGCCCCACAGAAGCACAATGCCCTTCCTCACTCTTGGGCCTTTGCATATTTTGTAACTTCCATCTAGAAAGTCCTTCCTTCTCACACCACCTACTTGTTCTCCAGGTCTTAGCTGGAGTGGGTTGCCATTTCCTTCTTCTTCTCTAACCCTTGCTCAGCTGGGTTAGCTGTCTCTGATTTTACATGGTTTCTGATATCATACCGTTTTTAGACCAAAAAGTACTTTTATCTCTTTTAATATATTTATATAAACTCAAAGCTGATGACTGTCTTGATTGAGAGCATATCCTCAGCATCTAACAGATGCTCGACCCAGAGTAAGTGCTCAGTAAATATCTTTAGAATGAATAAAAGACATCTGGAAATAAACATCCACTCTGTTGTTCCTTTGGATTAAAAAAGTACTTTTATCTCTTTTAATATATTTATATAAACTCAAAGCTGATGACTGTCTTGATTGAGAGCATATCCTCAGCATCTAACAGATGCTCGACCCAGAGTAAGTGCTCAGTAAATATCTTTAGAATGAATAAAAGACATCTGGAAATAAACATCCACTCTGTTGTTCCTTTGGATTAGGAAATAGCAACCCACCCCAGTATTCTTGCGTGGAGAATCCCAGGGACAGAGGAGCCTGGTGGGCTGCTGTCTATGGGGTCGCACAGAATCGGACATGCCTGAAGTGACTTAGCAGCAGCAGCTGTTGTTCCCGGTAATAAACTGTATGTGGTTTCATGACCTTCCCTAAAGAGCTTATATTATAAAAATGAAGTAAGTGGATTCTGGAGAAACAGCTTCTCTAGGGAGACTGGTGGAGAAGGAAATGGCAACCCACTTCAGTATTCTTACCTAGAGAATCCTGTGGTCAGAGGAGCCTGGTGGGCTGCTGTCCATGGAGTCACACAGAGTCAAACACGACTGAAGTGACTTACCATGCATGCATGCATTGGAGAAGGAAATGACAACCCACTCCAGTATTCTTGCCTGGAAAATCCCAGGGACAGAGGAGCCTGGTGGGCTGCCGTCTATGGGGATCGCACAGAGTTGGACACGACTGAAGCGACTTAGCAGCAGCAGCAGGAAGAAGACTGGACAGGCTGGAGAAATCAGAGTATCTGGAGAGGTGGAGAGCAGCTTGTGGATGCTGATGTGTGGAACCACCATCAGGCCCATGTGCAGGAGCCTATGAGGAAGGCAGGGAGTCACCAGCATCATTTGCCCAGGCTTCTCCCATAGCTGTTTTGGACACAGCTTCCACTTGTCAGTACAGCATTATAGAGAGCTCTGGGCTGGGGTCTGGCTTATTGTCTTGTCAATTACCTTAGGCGTTTCTCCAGTATGGATGCTGCACCATAGCTAGCCCAGCTTCCACATGAGGGTAAACAGAAACATACAACAAATTCATACTTCCATTCACTCAGTAAATACTTGCAGCATACCTACCATGTGCCAGCTAGTGTTCTTGCTACTGAATATACATACAGCAATGAATGAGACAGATAAGGGCCTGTTAACCAGGCGGATGAACTAGATGGTCTCTAAGATCTCTTACATTCAGCTCTAAATTCTGAGACTTCCTCTTTGACCAGATGCAAAGTAAGAAGGCAGGCTAGTAGCACAGGGTCCTGTTCCAGCCTCCTCCTTCCATTCTTCACTCTTGGTGCCATTTCCATCCCAACTCAGCTCTGGGAAACCAGAGATCCAGCTTCATTTGTCTTCTGCTTGCAACCCCAAACTAGCCCAATTATCTGTTAGTTAAACCCTGGACCTCTTTTGTGGAGAGGATTTGTCTTGCTTGGAACTTTGGGCAATTAGAAGGAGGCCAGGCGAGATATTTTAGGCAAGGTTAGGTACTCTGACAAAATGAGGGGGAGAAGCATAACTGCCTTCTCCTCCAAGTGTATTATCTCTTGGGTTTGCCTGAAAGGGAACCATGTCCTTGGGCTGGTTCTTCCTCTTGTGGATGATAGGCATCTCCTGGTCCTATCTCTTTTCTTCTACCTTTGGCTTGGCCTTAAGGTCCAAAGTTTCTACACTTCAGTATCTGGCATTCTGATCAGGAACAAGGGATTCAGGGCCTCCCAACCATGTGGGGGAAGGGAAGCCGAGGACTTCGAGTAAATGGACTGAACAGAGAGATCATAGGGTCAGAAACTTGATTTAGAGTTCCAGACCACTGTCATTCCAGGTGAGTATCAGGCATAGGATGGCACTAATAAAGCACTTACAAGTGAACACTGAGAACTTCAATGCTGATCTTAGATAAGTAAAGTCAAAAAGTAAGATTTTTAACTTCATAAAAGTAAAACCAGCTTTATGTAAGTTTACTATTTGTGTCTTATTACCATGAGACAAGGCACTGATGTGAACAATTTTTTATTAGCAAATTCTGCCTTCACATTTTCTAGTGTATGACGAACTAGAAGGCTTAAAGGTTTGAAAGGCCTATATTATTAACGATACTTTGGTTAATAATCTTGGTACCTTAATTTCTCTGTACTGGTTTCCTCAACTGTCAACTACCTGCCTCATTTATCTCACAGGGTTGATGTGGGATTCAAGATGAGACATTTATGAAATTGTAAAGTGTTTTATGCACTGAAACACTCGTTACCATCAGCTTTCTTAAGATGGAGGCTGTCTGTGAAATCCTGGCTGTTAGCTGCCATCTTCCCTGTCTTCCTCCTTGCACACACAAGAGGAAAACAGGTATACACACACAAGGTATGTATCCCTTAAGCATCTAACTTCATCATGCCAAATCTTGAAAGGTTATGTAGATACTGACATAGCTACTTCCTATCAGTTCTTAAAGGAAGAGGCTGTTCCTTCATTGTACCTTATCACCAAGCAGTGAGAGGAAGCAGGGAGGGTAGTAATAAGGTTTATTTCCTCCAGGCAGTTAATTCATTTTATCACTAAAAAAAAAAAAAAAAAGTTTTAGGGTTTTTCTTTATATGTATGAGGCACTGGGTTGGGGTCAGTGGGATGAAGCATGATACATATATGTGTCTGTCTGTGTATATATATATATATATAAACCTTTCAATTATATATAATATAAAATTCAATTATAAAATTTCAATTATATATATATATATAAATATATAAAAAATAATATCAGCTTTGGCGTCTGGCACACTCAGTTCAAATCCAGACTTGGCCACTTACTTAGCTAGGCAGCCTGGGCATGTAGTAATGCCTTCTCTGAGCTTCAAGTCCATCTGTATTAGGGTTTTTTTTTTTTACACATCTTGCAGTGTTACTGAAAGGACTATCATTAGTTCCTTTGAGTGACTGGCACATAATGAGTGCAGAAGTGATGAAAGATGAACAACGGCAGGTCCATCTTCAAGCCCAAAGCATAGTAATAAGAGCTATGGATGAGACATAATGACCAAAAGAAAGGTGCAGAGAGGGAGGGGCCATCTTCAAACAGTGAGGGTCTTGTTTCTGGCAGCATTCAAGGAGAAGCTGAATGGTCACTGGCAAAGGTGCTTCAGAAAGTATTTCCACTGAACTCTATAGATCTCCAGAAATGTACAACTTAAAGAGACAAAAAATTCTTTAAGTTCAATACCAAAGGGTAAAGACGAGGTCATACAAGTGTCTGGGTCCTATAGTTACATAAATCAAAGTTAGTGATTACTTCTAAACTGTCACTGAAAATATGATTGAAAGGTTTATTGCAGACTAGGTATTTAACATTTTTCCTTTGGTAATCATGAAGATGGTTGATACCCAAAAGGACAATGTTAGGAAACTCAACGGCTTTCAATAATGGAGCTGGTTTAGGTTAAGAAGTATTATATGGAAATTCGTGAGTTTGAGGGCTGGTAATTTTTGTGCTCTGATGTGCTCCAGAGACAAGGTTGGTGGGCTGAACTGTCAGTAAACTGCAGTCTGTTTTAAGATTTTCTTCGGTGTCTGGGCTATGTGGCCATGTGCGTGCGGGTCTTCATCTTCCCTGTGCTCAGACTCTGTATCAACTCAGTGAGGCCACCACCTCCCTGTCACGGAGTATGTATTGAAACATTCTGAACTCCTGAGATTAAGGCCAACTGCTACTGGGATTTTATTTATTCATAATTAACTAACTCTAAGCAGGTCAGGAACAAGTTATTAATGAGGAGAAGGGCAAATTCTGTCTGGGGCAAAATCTGCATACAATCTAAATGATTCTCCTAACTATATAGAGTGGATGTGAGGGTCCCATGAGGAAAAACAAAAGATTATCTCTTAGCTTATCAGGTTTTTCCTTATCATGGTTAAAAACCTACTTAGATATTGATGATAAATTCATATACTTCTAAAAAGACAAATATCCCTGAGATGAAGCAAATCTACCATTTGTTTAGGAGAAATGGTTTTTAGATTCCCTTCTTATAAAAAAGTAATTTGACCTCTTCCCCCTATCCCAAATCTCTGAGGCTTTGAAAGGATAAAGAAACCAATTTGGAGTTCTTTCAAAGGATTTATTTGCTACAGAATTGCCAGAGCCCACCAACAAGATGAACTCAGGATTTCTGTGTCTAAAAGGATTTTGCTCACTGCTTTATTTTTACAAGAACTTCAACATTCGAAAAGCAGTTCTTTTTGCCAGCATTTGGCATACCTAGAAGAGGTTAGAAAAAGTTAGAATCTATAGAATTAGATGTCTAAAAATAGAAAAAATCCCAAACATTAAAAAATTCCTAATTTGGACAAGTCCTGAGTCGAAATCACATTCATCTGCAAAAAGAAGGGTTTTAGGTCAGAAATGTATTTTATAACTCCAGATCCTGACCTTGGACTTGACTGGTGAGGATTCTAGGAACTGCATGAATGACAGGAGGGATGTCTTTCGTCTGGCCAATTCTGGCATGTGTCCTGGATTGTGAAATTTTATAAATCTCTTTTAAACCCAAACTTCCTGGTTCTCTGATGTCGATTGTCTAAATCTAATTCTCAATACTTTTTTAAACAAATAAGCAAAAAATTTCCCTGTAAGATCACACACTTAAGAATTTGTTGCTTGTGTATAGATACAGAGAAACCAAGTATGAATGTGAATTAACAATTCAGTGATGGAGCTGTGAATCTCTGGATGGCTATATACATTGTAAGAAAAGTTCCTTGCTAGATCTGCACTTGCTGCGCACCCGAGATGGCCATCCAGACCAGGTTAACCTGAAGAGGGTGTGAACCCCAGCAGCTGCTCGATGGGTTTAAATCGCCACTCATCTGCCTCCAGCTCTTCTACCAAACCAGCTAGTTTTTCCATCCGAGCAACTTGCTGATCTGTAAAGAATCAAGGAGACAGTATTTATTAATTATACACCAAGCAGCAAGATGATGACTGATTTAAAAATAATTTCTAGAAAGATTTTCCCCCCTCAATATTCTAGTAATGGGGGTCTTACCCTATGTTGTCAGAAGACTTAATCTTTTCTTTAATTTACACTTTATTTTTCATTGTAGGATAATTACTTAAGACAATCTTAAAAAAATAGTAGTACTTATCCTCCATGCCATCTGTGTGCTAAATTTGTGACTGGTACCCTAAGAATCTAGGGTTACAAGTAGTTAAGATTCTGTGTTTCCACTGCAGGGGGAACTGGTTCTACGCCTGGTTGGGGAACTAAGACCCTGTATGCTACAAAAAACAAACAAACCCAAAAGCCAAAAACCTAGGGTTACAAGCAATTGCAGCTCCCTCTGCCCCTGCCCAGCCCAACATTCTGTTCTCAGGGGAGAAAGAGTCTGGTTTGGTGGTGGAACAGAGTTGCCTGATGCATAAATGAAGACCTGGTGAGGCATGATAGAACAGAAAAGGTGCTACCAGGATCTTCAAATCCAGGTAGACCAAGAGGCATTACATACATATCCGAAGATGCAGACAGTGGTAACAATGGAGGACAACAGGAAAAGGTTTCAGGAAGGAGTGGGAAAAGCAATATAAGAGGAGTAGGAAGCATTAACTCCCCTAGAAAACTAACCCATTTGACTTCAAATTTAAGTCTTAATGTAACATGTGTGGATTAAGAACTGTAGAATGTTCTTGTCTGCCGGCAATTTGGGAAGTCCACTTAAGTAGCCTTGCTTGAGTTTTTGTTACAGAGCACTCTGACCTTTTTAAGTCCCCCTCTCCCACCCTTCCACTTCCTAGTAAGTTCATTTTCACAGTTAAGTACACAGTACTCAACGTGCTTACCATGTTTCACCTGTTTGAGCGTAGATGCCACTTGATAGCTGAAAACAGATTCACAGAGGAATCTCTCAGAGCCATCTAGAAACAGAAGAGGACAAGTTTTAATCTGCTCCAATCCATTTTAATCTAATGGCTTCTGATAAATGTAGTAAACACACCCATTCTCCCCGCTTTTACATTCAGGGTCTAGTGTTCAGTGTTTACAAAGGGCTTCTGTTTCACTTAGAATTAACACTGCTGTGTTATAAAAGCTACTTCTATACCTAGGATGTTAAAATAGTCCCTCTACTTGTTCAAGAGTTTAAAAATAGTGTTGAAATAACAAAAACAAGAAACCCCAATCTGATGTCCTGGTCAACACTTCTCCCATCCTAACTTGACAATTTCTTAATGTTCTCCCATTTTGCATGTCAAGCAAACACTGACAACTAACACATTTGGCCCTGTGGCCCCGAACTTTCAAAATACAAAGGTACACCAGAACTCTTAACTGTTTTCATTCTAAAAAGTAAAGTTGAAGAAAAATAGCTATTGTCAATATTTTGTATATCAAGTTACATCACAATGACCATCACAAAACACGGCTGGGAAATTTTTCTGTAAATGCAAACTATAACCTTGATTTTCCAACTTAACCAGAACACTGCAATTTGGATGGTTATAAAAGTATGGTGCAATTTCAGAACCTAGCATTGTACTGATGCCACGAACTGGATACTGGATACATGAAGGTAGCTAATTCAGTTACCCCAGTACTTGGAAGATGATTGTGAAACATAAGCTAGTTCATGTTATTCCTTATCAGGCAAGGGCTGATACAACAAAACATACCCCTAAAGACGTAGAACTCATGTAGGAAAATGTGACTTCAAGGGGTACCAGAAACCATTCAGGGAAGGGATCTTATTGCAGAAATTCTAAAAACAAATGAAGGGAGAGGACACAGCTGTCTTTTTTTAGGCGGCAGTTCATGCCAACACTGCTGGATGTCAAGCACTCACCCATCAATCACGGGTTGCTGCCGTCAGCCAGCTATTAAGTGACAAGGAGACAGGACTAACATATTCTGGCTTCATGCTGAGTTTCACGTAAGGCAGACCTTATTTCAGAAGCTCATGATAAATAAGAAAAGCCATAGATACTATATTCAAATAGCTTAACTATACGACCAAGAGGGCTTCTAATATTATCTTCAAAATTGTTTCAAAAATATAATTCCATACATAATATGAAAATTATGTATTAATATATACACATATTATTTCAAAATATAATTTCATATAATTATGTAGATTTTCAGGAGAGTGTTATTCTTTGAATTCAACTTCTTTTCTAAATATTGTGTCATATGGGGATAGATCCCATTCCCTCCTCCCACCCCTATTCCTCTGGCAGAATGTAACTCATTTATATCATCTAAACTGAGCAAAAATTATAATTTTCAACTATTGAATATTATACTGGCTGTCCAGTTTAAAGATCTAGGTAAGCCAATGATATTACTGAGTTTTTCAAATAAGGGAAATGGCCTGAAAATAACTATGAATCCCACTATGGGAAGAGGGGCTGTGTGAACATTTGACACCAATGATGCAATTTATTATGCCTAATAAATTGTGTTAAGTATGCCAGCATTCATACTCTTGATTAAATAATCAAATTATAACTTGTTTTATTTTAGGAAAAGCAAAGCATACAGAATTAGAGCTCTTCTCAGGTGGTTTGATCCTGAACTTGAGGATATCACACAAGGCAGTGGGGATTCTGGCTATAAGGACCAGGCCAAGATTTGTTCGCAAGCTCTTCAAAGTGCTACCTCCCGCTTACATTTAATCACAGGTGTTATTAGGATAAATGCTTAAATTATAACATTTGCATATTTCCCTTGATAATGAACTTCAAAGCAAAAGGATGTAAGCTAATCTTTCAAAAAGGCACCCGCATATCACTTTGCTGCTTTGTATGTCTATGGAACACATTTTTGCTGATTTGCAGCTCTGCATTAAACACAAAGCTATAGCTTCTTCGCTATATCCTATTAGATGTGATATCTGTAACAATCTAAAGTCTGGAATTTCTCCAGAGAGGAGTCAGCCTGGGGCAATCTGTCTTCCATTTAGAAATTGAAATCAAACTCTTTGTAACACACCAAGTAGCAATACATCAGCTTTCCTCTTTAAGGGACAATTAAAGGTTATAAATGGTGAAAAGTTCAGTAAATTGTCCAAATCTAACACCACTGTTAACTCCAATAAATAGGATGCTAACAAATTCATTTAGAAGACTTATCCCACAGCGGGAAAACAGGCAATGGCAGATAATTTATGCTCCAGTGGCGTTCGATGCCACCCAAATTCAGCCATTTCAGGACTGGAAGGCAGTCTCCAATTTGCTTACTAATATCTAGGTGAGACAATTCTAGCCAAAGGCAGGGGAATGTTGAAAAGTCCTATACAGTATACTGCATATGAGAGGTGTCCGATAACAGACAGCAGATACACAAAAAAGTTGATACACAAGGTTGCTGCTGCTGCTGCTAAGTCACTTCAGTTGTGTCCGACTCTGTGTGACCCCATAGATGGCAGACCACCAGGCTCCCCCATCCCTGGGATTCTCCAGGCAAGAATACTGGAGTGGGTTGCCATTTCCTTCTCCAATGCATGAAAGAGAAAAGTGAAAGTGAAGTCGCTCAGTCTGTCCGACTGTTAGCGACCCCATGGACTGCAGCCCACCAGGCTACTCCGTCCATTGGATTTTCCAGGCAAGAGTACTGGGGTGGGGTGCCATTGCCTTCCCCACACACAAGGTTAAGTACAGGTTATTTAGGTTTATTAACCTAGACTTGGGAGGATGCAAGACCAAGTTGAACCTGTTAAGATAATAAACAGCACCTAATTGCTTTTGTTCTTACTCTGAAGAGGCAACTCTTCCTACTCTATTTTCATACAGGCATATCTCAGAGATGTCATAGGCCTGGTTCCAGACCACTGCAATAAAGCAAATCACACTAATTTTTTAGTTTCCTATCACATATAAAAGTTATGCTTATACCATGCTGTAGTCTGTTAAGTGTGCAATAGCATTATGTCGAAAAAAAAAATGTACATACCTTAATTAAAAAATACTGGTAAAAAAATGCTAACCATCATCAAGCCTTCAGGGAAATGTAACCTTTTTGCTGGTGGAGGGTTTGAAATACTGTCAGCATGACCAAAATGTGACACAAAGATAGGCAATGAGTAAATGCTGTTGAAAAAATGGCGCCAACATACTTGTTCAAGGCAAGGTTGCCCAAACCTTCAATCTGTAAAATACATGGTATCAGCAAAGCCCAACAAAACAAGGTATGCCTGTATTTCATTAAAGTTCCGTTAGAAAAATGGTCAGGTACATGTGCATTAGATTATTTGCATAATAGTATCACCTATAAACATAGTAGGATGAGGTATCCAAATCTACCATCCCTTTTAATTCACATTTAAGGGCTGCCTTTTCAATTTAACATTTTTCACTTGACTCAGGATAGTTCAAGGGCTGCCACCTCTAAGTTTTCATCGTTTGTCCTTAAATGTAAATAGCTTTAGAGTATAGATGAAACTGACTTCCCTGGTGGCTCAGATGGTAAAGCATCTGTCTACAATGCAGGAGACCCGGGTTCGATCCCTGGGTTGGGAAGATCCCCTGGAGAAGGAAATGGCAATCCACTCCAGGACTATTGCCTGGAAAATCCCATGGACAGAAGAGCCTAGTAGGCTACAGTCCATGGGGTTGCAAAGAGTCGGACACGACTGAGCGACTTCACTTCAGAAAACCCAAACTAGGCACTGCAAATTTAAACTTAAATTCATTCTACAGTAGAAAGGCAACACAGTCCCCCATGAAGCATACTGAGATGGAATAAAAGTGGACAGAATTATCACTTGTTAGAACATCAACATTTAGACTAATCTCAGAAGCCTTTAATTTTTCCAAGAAATCTGGTGTACACTGACAAAGAATGCTGACAGCTCTGAGACCATGGAGGTAACTACAGTAGAAAGGCAACACAGTCCCCCATGAAGCATACTGAGATGGAATAAAAGTGGACAGAATTATCACTTGTTAGAACATCAACATTTAGACTAATCTCAGAAGCCTTTAATTTTTCCAAGAAATCTGGTGTACACTGACAAAGAATGCTGACAGCTCTGAGACCATGGAGGTACCGCCTGGATTAAATTCCTCCTGTAGCTAGACTTTAAATGACTTTAATCTTACGGTTCATTGTTAAATAAGGATTCCTTTTCTGCTGCCATAAAACTCATTAAGCAATTTAAGTGCCTCCAACTTTTGATTTGTTTTGGGAGAAACTTCGTAATTCCAGGTCTCTGCAGCATATAACTTAAGTCATAATTTATTTTTAGTGCCAAATATGGTAAACAAGGCCCTAGATGTTCACTACCTCCAGACTCAGTGATGTCAGCTTGAGTATTCAGTTAACTGAAGAAAACAAAAAGGCATAGACAGAAGGACGGGGAAGGCAATGGCACCCCACCCCAGTACTCTTGCCTGGAAAATCCAATGGACGGAGTAGCCTGGTGGGCTGCAGTCCATGGGGTCGCTAACAGTCGCACAGACTGAGCGACTTCACTTTCACTTTTCTCTTTCATGCATTGGAGAAGGAAATGGCAACCCACACCAGTATTCTTGCCTGGAGAATCCCAGGGATGGGGGAGCCTGGTGGGCTGCCGTCTATGGGGTCACACAGAGTCGGACACGACTGAAGTGACTTAGCAGCAGCAGCAGCAGCAGACAGAAGGATCAGTACATACACCTCATGTATCACTAACTACAATATCTGATTGTTTATGTCACCAATCATGATTTGAACCAATTCTAAAAAGTCTTCCTATGTTTAGTCCCAGTCTTTCTGTGTTTTCCTGTCACAAGTGATACTTCTGTCTGTGTTGGCTTAATCCAAACCTCTGCTTTTCATTATACCTGATATAAATGAAGACCACCCCGCAAAAGCTGACTCTTAACTACAGTCTGTGCCTTTCTCAGATATTTCCAGATTTTTAAGTCTATTTACTGAAATTTGCAATATTTAAAGCAAAAGGATCAATATACAATTAAGCACAGATGTGCTTGAATCAAGTAGATTTTGAATCTTTAATAGGTTCTTTACTGGTTTTTTTCGAGGTATGAATAGTTTAATAGTTAAGGGGCACTTTCATGAGAATCCCCTGGATGTTAGTCAAAATGGAGATTCCTGTGCTATAACCTAGACTAATTTGGAATCACTATGTGAGCCAGAAATGTGCATTTTAAATAAGCTCTTCAGGAGGTTTTAATGCTCTCTATTAAGAATTTATTGGTCCATCTCCTAAAGTGACATGTACCTGATGAATTCTAGGTACTAAGGTTGTTTCATGCTTATAGCCTGTGCCCTGATCTTGGCCAGCCAGTTTGCAAATGTGTGCTGAATAAGATGGGGGATGATTTGATGCACATCCAGCTCCAGTGCTTGAGAAACCACACCGCACTGTCCCGCAGTGGGCCATGTAAGAATAGTAGATTGGTTTTTATTTTCTCTCAGAATCTCTTCATCTATCTGTAGGTGAATTATATTAGAAAGAATATATATGAAACCTACTAACCATAGGGAAGCCGACTGGTGCCAGGATAAAGCAAACTGGAGCAGGAGTTTAATGGAATTCCTGGTCCAAGTGCTGACTGTGTCTTTTCACATGGTCAAATCACTTTATCTTTTCTGGGTCTAAATAACGCTAAATGACCTCCATGATTTCCAAAGTCTTTTTCAGCTCCAAAATCCTAATTCTGGAGAAAGATTTGTGTTTTAAAGATATTTTGAAATGAGGACAAGAGATGAAATGTGGAGCTGAAATCAGGACAAACTCGTAACTAATCCACTTAATAGCTTCTTTACAATTAATATTCATTGCAGGTCTGAATCCAATTATTCAGCAAAAAGCAGCATGAGATCACCTTCCAACATCTCTCCAGCTCCTTTGGGGTAGGTGAAAAGGGCTTTCCGTGGTGGGGCAAGGTCTGAGACACTGAAACCAGATCCAGTGACAGAACTTCCACTGACCCCACCAGCTGAGGAGGATGATGAAGAGGCAGCCATTTCCTCTTCAGAATTCTCACTTCACTACAGAGAAAGAAAAACAGCAAATTGGCAGTTTATGGAAGTGAGACTGACAACATTTCATTCCAGCTACCATGAAAGCCAGCATGCAGTTTAGTCAAGAATTAGTTCCAAATTTTTCTACCCTCTGTACTCCCACGATCTTTTATGGCTCCTTGGGCCAAAATGTCACTCAGGATTTTAAGTGAAAATATGTTTATTCTTAGTTTTTCTACATAAAACACTCCTTCCTATTTTTCTACATAAAACACTACTTCCTACCATTAGCAAACTGTTTATGTCATTTGGGATTGACTGTGGGTGATTTATGGGTTATGAAAGGGTGATATGGCAGTGCCAAGGTAGCAATTTGACTGAGGAAACAAATTATATGAGGATAAAACAACCATGCCTCATGGGACAGTTTGTCTTGGATACATCCTGACCAAGCCACACCAAGAAATTCACTTATAAAATTTTCCAAATAAAATTCCAGAATAACACTGTGTTCTGTTCCCAAGGAAGGGGAATGGTTAGGAAATATATATTGGCCCTTTCATTAAATTAAAAAACTTTTTTTCATCCAAATGTAATACCTAAATTGATCACTTGGTGGTGTCCCAAAACTGGAACAAAACAGTTCAAGAATGATCTTAGAATCACAGCTTATTACGAATTAGAGGGGCTGTGAGTGTTTAATACTAGATCAAATTAAAAAATCAAAAGGTCCAAATGTAAATGAGAAAATCTGTACCAAATACATGTCTCCTTTAAAAAGTTCAAAACAAAATAGCAGCTTACACTACATATTTACAGAAGATTCTAAAAGGTTTATGTTTCTATATAAAAAGAACAGTCTTCTTTCAAACTCAGAACTATCATTCAAGACATAGAACAGCCAGGGTTGAAAAGTGGAGTGCAGAATTAGCACCAACTTTAACATATATTAAAGTAATTTGAGTGTGGCTCAGAAGTTGAAGCATCTGCCCGCAATGCGGGAGACCTGGGTTCGATCCCTGGGCCTGGAAGATCCCCTGGAGAAGGAAATGGCAACCCACTCCAATATTCTTGCCTGGAGAATCCCATGGACAGAGGAGCTTGGTGGGCTACAGTCCACAGGGTGGCAAAGAGTCAGACATGACTGAGCAACTTCACTTTCACTTAACACATATAAGCAGTTTTCTGCTGAGATGGAAAGATTACCTAAGTAATTTTTAGCTTTAAAGATTTAGGTTAAATTTTGAATGCTACCAGCAGGTGGTAACCAAAGTTAAAGCGAAACTCACAATAAACGCTAGTTTGGAACTGCTCTATAAAGGCAGGCATTCTGATCACCAAGACCAAACATTATGCTTGGCTTACACCAACTAGCTGTTGATTTAAATAAATGTTTGCTAAATGAGTTAACATTTCACAGGAAACACAAGATTCCTTAAAGATCATTTAATCCAATCCCCCCATTTTGCACACAGGCACATAGACTTCAGGTTATTTGTTGTGCCATTTTTTAAATAATGGCTTTATTGCATTGTCATGTGCTATATGGGCTTCCCAGGTGGCTCAGTGGTAAAGAATCCACTTGTCAATGCAGGAGACATGGGCTCGATCCCTGGGTTGAGAAGATCCCCTGGAGAAGGAAATGGAAACCGATTCCTGTATTCCTGCCTGGAATCCCATAGGGACACAGGAGCCTAGTGGGCTATAGTCCTGGGGTCGCAAAGAGTCAGACATGACAGAGTGACTAAACAACATGTACTCTGTGAGAGGTGAAACAGCACAGTGATTAAGAGCTCACTCTGAAGCCTCCTGGCCTAGGTTCACGTCCTGGCTTTGTTACTTGCCGTCTGATTCTGGACAAATCACTCCACCTCTCTGCTCCTCAGTTGTCTCATCTATAGAATGCAGATAATGACAGTACCTACATCAGAGATGTCAGGAAGGTTAATATAACTAAAGCATTTGGAACACTCATAGGCACAGTTAACAACAGCTATCCAAAACTACCAATGAATATTTAGTCCTGAAATCTTTTTTTTTCCTCTGCAGATTCCAGTTTTTCATACTTACTGTTTCAACACACTCATGGGAAAAGTCTTAATTCTCTCCATTTGACATAGAGTGTCAATGTGAAATATCTTAGAATGGAAAGTGCATGCTCAGGAAGAGGGAAAACGCACCCCATACTTTCATTTTAAGGTTAATGATCTTAGGAAGAACCCTTTTCTTAGGAAAAGGGGAAGGAGTTGTCTTTCTACTCTCAAGGCCTAGCACAGAACCTGGATTAGTGTTTCCTGAATGAATAAGGAACAAATGATAGAACACAGGGCTAGCAGGGGATAGAAAAGTTTGATGTCAGGAGGGTTGGTCCATGATTGGTTTTTTCTCCCTCATTCTGTAGATCTATTTACACAACTGTTTTTCCAATTAGGCTGCCAAGCCCAAGGTAGGTGCTCAGTAACATTTTGTTGAATATTTAAATACTAATGATGAAATAAGCTGGGACTGACCCAATAAGGGAAGCTGGAACTATTGGCAGTAGAGATTCTTACAGGAGAGCAGAGATACTGCATGGCTGTGTTCAGTGACAGGATGATCAACACATTTACTTCATGCATGATAGGGATGACCTCATATTCATAAACCACCTTCCTTCCTAGCAGATACATGCTTATATTCTTGAATCCTTTTTAAAAAGTCTCCTTATCAAAAAGACAAGCAATCATTAAATTCCATCATCAGAAATCATTCCAAATAGCTGGATTACCAATCAAAAAGGTGCTGCAGCTAAAAACAGCTTGGGTGGAGGCTGAAGAGGGGATGGGTCAGAATGTCAGCTGTTCCCAAGCTAACTCCGAGCCATGACCCCACACCCACCCAGACATCCATCTCACCCCACCTCCCCAGTCTCCAGGGGGCGACGCCACTGGCGCCATCCCACTGCGCAGGCGCCACCGCTTGGCCCGCATGCGCAATTGTCTCGTGCGGCCTGAGGATTTTTCCTTTTACACGCCCGCTGCGGCAGGCTCCAGTTCCTCCTCCTCCTTTCTCCACTTTACTAGTCCCTTCAGGTAGGATCCCAGGGATCAGCTCCCTTTCCAGCAAGCTCCCGAGGGTCCCTGAGCCCTCGACCACTTACCTCAGCTGCTTTGGCACTTTACAGCCCCGCCCCCAACTGAAGCGGCTGCGTTTTCAACGACGAGGGCGGCGGCGTGCGCGCGCCCGTGCGGAGGGAGCCCGCGGCGGCCGCGGCGTGCGCGCGCCAGTGCCATGGTGGGCGTGGCCGGGGCGGAGAGCCGCGGGGACCCGGCTCTGGGCGAGACCTTCTGGGTCCTTCGTCTGCTCTCACTACAGCGGTTTTCCTACCGCCGCGGAGTCCTTCTCTCTTCGCTTGCTTTGCCGTACTGAGGTTGATTTTTGCTCGGTTTTATGATTCAGGGTTTCATCTTCCCTCCCGACCTTGTAGGCCTTCTGCTTTCCTCTCTGTCTCTCCAAACCACCACGGAGCAGGATTAAATTGGCTATTCCCCCATCCTTCCTCCTGAGCAGTCGTGTAGCCCAGGGCCTTATAGGAAAGGCAGATGGAGGGTTTGCTATCGCTAAGACAACCCTCTCTTCCAGAGCTCAGTTTGAGGACCTACCTTGACATTGACGTCTACCTTTGTGGCGAGACTTTTTTTTTTT
>SJYX01002966.1:293251-313959 GCA_006410675.1 Oreotragus oreotragus | reverse complement strand
CGGCCCTCACCCTTCCCAGGTGTCCTCTCAAGCCGAGCCCAGCCCAGGCTTCCAGGAGCCTCTTTCCTCAAGCCTCACGCCGGTGATGTGGAGCGCTGGCCTTCACCTGTCTTGCAGGCCATGGGCAGGTGAAGCAGAGCCCTCTGGGCATACCCCAGGCTACGCCAGCCCCCGTGCACCACAGCCCCCTGAAAGCTGCGCCCGCAGACACAGCTCACTGCAGCAGGAGCCCCAAACTGACACTTCAGGCTTTCTCTTCTCGTGTGAACAGCTTTTCTCTACCCCATGCCCCATCACAGGCCCTTCCTAGCCACCGGCCTGGAGGGCTAGCGTCCCCCAGCTCCTCTGAGGCCCTGCGGTGGGGCTTTCCCCTCCACTTCCGACGACCCCATGCTCCCCCTCAGGGCTCCATCCTCAGACTGTACCCCCTGGGCCCTCGGCACACCTCACGAAGCCCAGCCCCACCCAGGTGTTGACAGGCATGACCTCAAAGGGTCCCCCACCCCACAACTCGCTGGGAACCCCCAGACGCAACCTGCGCCCTGCTTCCTCTCTCCTACTCCAGCTACTGATGACGCTGCTCCTGCCCGTGAGCACATCCCCCACCCAGCTCCTTCAGAAGCTGCTCTGCCCGCCACGCCCCTGTACCAAGGCCCGCCCGGCGGCAGGGGTGTCCCCGAGTGTGGGTCATGGCAGGACGGCGAGGCCGCCAGAAGTGAGCACCCAAGCACACAGCACGTCAGAAGGTGACAGCAGGTGGGCCTCCCTGCCGGGTGTCCTGCCCGAGGGGCATGGGCTGAGCCAAGGCCGGGCCGCCTCCCCTCCAGGCTCACTCTCCATGCCTCGTGACCATCCACCGTCACCCTCTGCAGCCAGGCTACAGCCATCCGGGCCCGCATCCTCGGGAGCCCCTGGAGCCGCTGGCGTCCTACGGCTGGACACCGCTCCCTCTGGCGAGCGCTGTTACCTTCAAGCCTTCCAGGACAGGCGCGCTGTCCTTCAGGACCTCGGAAGGCAGGGTCACAGCAGGCTCTTCCGGCTGGAGCTCAGCCACCGGCCTCCCCGGGGCGCCTTCGGCCACTACCTCGGGCTCCGCTTCCCTCTGAAACGCAAGGCCGCTGCCGGCTCAGCACTCCCAACAGGACCGCTGTCTTTTGGGGCATCCACAGCAGCAGACACACCGCGGGCCAGAGAGCCGTCTCCGTGAGGGTGGAGGGCTGCGGAGCCTGGCCGGCCGGCAGCAAAGCCACCCCCACAAGGCTCCCCTGCAGGACGCTCCAAGCCAGCGCCGAGCAGGGTGAAGCACGCTCAAGCCGCTCCTCCTCCAGGCCCCAGCTTCCACAGGGCCTCGACCCTCAGCTGCAGGGCCTCGGGCCCAGGCTGGCAGCGCCCGCTTTATGCCCCACGCGTGCCCGCCCTGCCCGCTCACCGCCGCCTGGGCCACGGCCGCCTGGCTCTTCCGCTGCAGCTCCTTTTCGCGGTGCTCCTGCTGGATGGCCGCCTCCTCCTGCAGCGTGGCCTCCAGCTTCGCCTTGTTGTCCACCTGCTCGCCCTCCACCTCGGCCACCTTCACCTGGGCTTCCTTCGCCTTCAGGGAGTGGGGCCCGTGAGCGTGCCCTGATGTGGGGCAGGTGTCCCCACCCGCACAGCCCCGGCGCCCAGCCAGGGCCTCTGGGCGTTATCCCTTTCCGGCCTGATTCCCAAGGAGGAGGACCCCAAGGGTCACCTTCCCACGTCCTGCAGGGCCCTCCGGGGAGGAAGGACAGACGAGAGAGTGAGCTGGGGGCACCTCCCTGAGCAGTGAGGGGCCTGACAGCAAGCAGCAGAGGGCCCAGCCACACGCACCACGATCTCCGGGAGGGTCTGCAGAGTAGACTTGAGCTGGTCGGCGGGCGACAGGGTCTCGGGAAGGTACATGGCCCGGGACAGGATAAGCAGCGACGTCGGGATCTCCTGGTGCAGGTGCAGCTCCAGCCACTGCGAGCGGGAGCGCGAGGCCCAGGCTCACCTCCAGCAAGGCCACCCACAGGGCCTGGCCGAACCCTCCCCTACTCTGGTTTGCATCGGAACGGGCGGGGCGTGCAGGCTGGTAGCGACAACCACAGCAGCACTAAGTGAACCCCGTCACCCGAGCAAGCTCTTCCAGAAACCCCTCAAGCCCTACAAGGGGTCTGTTGGCCGCCACCCTCACACCCGCTGCCCACCTCAGTCCTACGAGTGGCAGACGCCCTGCGGCGAAGCCACGGGGACTGGGAAACACTGAGCAGGACGAGACACTGGGGCTGCTGAGAGCAGGGCCTTCAGAGGTGGAGCTGGCCTGGGTCTCACTTGCCCACACCCTCGGCCTCAGCAGAGGGACATGTGGGAAGCTCACAGGAAGCTGGCCTATCCCTCGGGCATCCTCACAAGACCAGGCGGAGTGGCAGGGAAGACCCCAGGGGTGACCCAGAGCCCGCGAGGGTGGCCCAGGGCCCTGCCCAATGCACCTGCTTCAGCTGGCCCCGCAGGCGGTCTTCTGTGACGCCCAGGGCCCGCATGCCTCGCGCCCGACACGCCGCCTGCAGCTCCTTGACGTTCAGGCTGTCCACGCCCTCCTCAGCGATCAGCTGTCAAAGGAAGAAGCTGTTGACCTCTGGAGGACTCACCCTCCTCAGGGAAGGTCTATGCTGTCCCCATGCACACGCTGGTCTAAGCGTGTGATTAGAAACTCCCTAACACTCTGCCAAACACGAGATAAACATCCCCCCACCACCACCCAAGGTGCTAGTTCTGAGCTTGCAGGGACCATACAGTCTGACAGAGGGCGGGACCTCAGGGTCAAGGGCCAGGACCCACCGCGGGATGCAAAGATGCCCACCAGGCCCAGGCCCCACTCTGCCTGAACCCCGCAGTCCTCCCATCCCCCAACACGGCCAGCGTTCTCTGTGCTCCCAGGACGGGAGAGGAAGGACTGGACTGGGGTGACTGCGCTCAAGATGCCTTCCAACCCTCCCTGTGCAGCCTGAGGCTGCAGGGAAGCACACAGGAGTGCCCGGGGCAGATGGCACAGCACTGGGGTCTCGAGGAGCCTGTGCAGGGATGAGGGACGGGAGAGAAGGATGACGGGCGAAGAGTGCCCCCTGTCCGGGGACAGCTGCAGCACCACGTGCAGCTGTGTGGGTCTCCATCACACCTGCACCTGACGGGTGGTTTCAGGGCACGGCCGGGAGGCGATGCTGAGCTGCGCCCACGAGGACCTCACGTAGCCTCTTCAGACACAGCCACCCCCAGGCACGAGTGTGCTCTGCCTTCTGTCGTCCGCACGCTGCGGAAGCTTCCGGGAGGCCCTGAAGACCCACGTAGCCCGTGTTGGTGAGCATGCTGCACCCACAATGGTCCTGCTCCCACCGCTCGCCCAGGGTGGGACGTCTGGCCTGTCTCCAGCGCTGAGCGGTAATGAGATGCGGCGTGAGGACTCGCCCTGCCCGACCTCCAGCAGTGCCTGCGGCCCCACTGCGCTCACCCCTTGCGCACAGCTGCGTCCTTTTCCAGGGGCTGCTCTGATGGCAGGATGCATCCAACTCATCATGAGGTGACCTGCAGGGGCCTCACCCATCCTCCCCTGCAGGCTGAGCTCATCCCAACGCCTCCGCTGGACACGGAGTCCATCTCTGTTTCGACGGTCACACCTCCCCTCACGAGGACGACTCACCAGCAGGAGCAAAGCCTGTTGCTTGTCAGACAGTCGCTTCCTGATGCTCCACCACAAGCTTGGCTTTCCTTCATCTGAGAACATCCTGATTTCCCCCTCATCCCAGTTTTTTCTAAATTTTTAATTTAATTTTTATTTTTGCTGAGCACAGGACTGAGTTGACAGTTCTTTTTTTCCAGCACACAAAGAAACACTTTCCATTTCCTCCTGGCCTCCAGGCTTCTGACGAGAAATGCACTCTCATTCAAACTGTCCTGCAGTCTGTCTCATCCCTTTCAAAATCATGTGTCTTTCCAGCGTGTTTGTCCGACTCTGTCTTCGTGTGGGTTTCTGTGGGTGCGTCCTGTCTGGGATTCACTTGGCTTCTCAAGTCCGTAGATCCACGTCTTTCAGTGTATCTGGGAAATGGCCAGTGGCCAACACGCCCCATTTAACCTGTCCACCCAGCGCTGGTGCCCACCAACTGCCTTTTCTCACTGAGGTCCTTATTCCTGGTTCTTAGCACGAGGAGCGATTTTCAAAGGAGACTGGACACTCCGGGTTGGGGGCTACGAGGTCCTGGCATTCTCGCCTTCTGTCCCAGTGGGCTCTCTCCTACAGCACTCTGGTGGGGGTGTGACACCCCGCGTTCACGGGTGCGTAACGGACAGTCTGGCATCCACCGATCCAAACTAACAGCCACAGCTGTCTGCATCGCCCCTGTGGACTTTCCTGGGTGTGCAAAAGTCGTACTTCAAACTCTCCAACCACAGACCCCGACCTCTGTTTCCCTTCCTGCCCAATCAGAGACACCTCCAGCTGACCACTCCTGCTGCACCAGGGGTACAGGCCGAGCCACGGCTCCGCCTCCCCTCATTTCCTGGCCCCCGTTTCTGCGAACTGTGAGCACGTGCTCCCTCCAACGGCCCTGAGCTCTCTGTGACGTCACTCAGTCATACCTGTAAGTTGCATCCTGGGCATGTTCTGGAACAGGTGGGATGTGGCCTCCACTGAGGCCGGGGCAGAGGCTCTTCCGACTGCTGGACCGGGAGGGGGAGGGAGGGGTGGACTCTGGGCCCCCATCTGCATGCTCGCTGGCTGGGAGGGGCAGGAGAGCCTGCTGCCTGGCCCCTCTTGACGCCACTCTGGCAGGGAGGACGGGGTGGGGGAACGAGCCAGCCCTCGCAGGCCTCACTGGCAGAGCCCTGCTGGCAGGGGCCCCCTGCCCCGTGTGTGGGGGGATGAGTTTCCCGTGGCGTCTGGCTGCAGCAGAGCAGGCTCTTGGTGTCTTCTGTCTTGCCAGGTCAGAGGGCGGGCTTTCAAGGTCTGACCTCACCAGTGATTTCTGGCTTCTTCAGGCCCAAGGCTGGACCTCTGAGGCACAAGACCTCCCATGTCATTCCTGGGGTCCCAGGGGCTTCTCCCTGCTTTCCAGACTTATGCATGTTTTCACCTCCCGTCAGGAGGAAAGTATGCCCCGTCCACTTCTCAATAGCCAAGATCTGGCTGCCCCCCACCTCCCAGGAATCCCAGCACCGAGGTCAGGCTGCCTGTTCAACGTCACGCAACAGCGAGCGGCAGGACCCAACCAAGGCGGCCTGCCTTCAGGTCGCCTGTCCCCAGGTGGGGCAGCCGCATGGCAGGCTTTCCAGAGAAGGAAACAGCACGTCTTTTCACGCCTATGAAGTGTGGTACTGACCTGCTTCTGGAGAACAGGAAGGAAATTCCTGTTTTACCTGAAAACAGGAATCTCAGAGGATAGATTTAAGAATAATCAGCTCAAGAGGAAGAGAGGATAGGTAACCAGATGTACTGGGGGGCGTGGTGTTTAATGAGACGATGGAGGCACCAGAACCAGGAAACAGGAGCACAGAAACACCGCCTCGGACGTCACTGAGAGACGGCTAAGTGCAAACAGAATCTGAGGCGCTGCAGAAAAAGACGGCTGCCTCCAGAGGACAGCAAAAGGCCCGGTGGCTGACACGCACTCAGCAGCATCTTCAAACGTGAAAAAAACCCACGAGCCCCAGGTCCTCTGCCCAGCGACACTGCAGGAGGGAGGCTAACACAGAGGGGACTCGTCCAGTGGAGGAAACAGGCAGGAAGGCCCAGGGTCAGGAAGAGAAACACGCAGTGGAGCACAGACATTAGCTCGGGCGCAGAAACGCAGGCAGTGCTCACAAGGAGAGGGCAAGTGCAGTGGGGACCCCGCAGGGCCCCAGCACACGTGTGGCCCGAAAAGCATCTACCCTGCCAGAGTCCTGTGCCTGTCTCTTATACACATCTAGATGTGTATAAGAGACAGCCAGCGGATGTTGGCAATTTGATCTCTGGTTCCTCTGCCTGTTCTAAAACCAGCTTGAACATCAGGGAGTTCACGGTTCACATATTGCTGAAGCCTGGCTTGGAGAATTTTGAGCATTACTTTACTAGCGTGTGAGATGAGTGCAATTGTGCGGTAGTTTGAGCATTCTTTGGCATTGCCTTTCTTTGGAGTTGGAATGAAAACTGACCTTTTCCAGTCTTGCGGCCACTGCTGAGTTTTCCAAATTTGCTGGCATATTGAGCGCAGCACTTTCACAGCATCATCTTCCAGGATTTGAAACAGCTCAACTGGAATTCCATCACCTCCACTAGCTTTGTTCTTAGTGATGCTTTCTAAGGCCCGCTTGACTTCACATTCCAAGATGTCTGGCTCTAGATTAGTGATCACATCCTCATGATGAACATAAAAAAAAAAGAAAAAAATTAGCCTATAGTGAGTCTGTTTCCACACCTAGCCTGAGCTAGGAGTAATAGGGAAGTGGCCTGGGTTCACTGGGACCTCCTTTGTTATTCTATAGCTGGCTGGAGGGTGCTGAGTGCAAGAGCCAGGTCAGCATGGGATCAAAGGGAGGACAGAGTTTGCACTAGTACTATAGGTGTGGACTGTACCTCAAATAGCCACAAATGGGCACAGAGGGCTGAGAAAGAATGGGCCCAGCAAGCTGCTGAAAGGGTAGGTGATAGGGAAAGGAGGAAAGATTTTTCTTTGAGATGACTCAAAGTTATAAGATGGCTAATTCTCACTAGCATGGGATAAGCCACTCTGAAGAAAGATAGATGCAATAAACAGCCCCTCTTTGTGGTTCCATCCACTGTTAGTTTTATTTGTGAGTAATTTTTCAGGACTCATATTAGTTGTTTGCTGATAGAAATTTCTCTTCCTGTGGTGGCCTCTTCTTACAGCTTGTTTTAATCACATGAAGTTCTGGGTTGATGTAGACCCTGAACATGACAATCTTATAATTTAGTTTTACCTAAATTTCAGGCTTCCGATATTAAATGTGTTTCCTAACCCAGAGGGCATCTCTCCTCATTATTTCATACCAGTCAGTTCTCAGTGATTCATGGACTAATTATTCAGCAATTACATTTCCTACCCACTGGCAAACCACAAGATATTGTTAGGAAGTGGGGCACCTTAGCACTCAGGCATTCATTCCCCCAAGAACCCAGGTTAGACAGGGTGGGGCTACTTCCAGGAGCAGTCTGGCCCAGCCAGCAACCATGTGCCCAGTCCTCCTTGTTTTGACATCCACTGTGCCAAATATTGCCATATCAAACCTGATGCTGGTCTTCTGCTCATCTCCCTTGCTTCATAGTATCTATGCTGTCAATCATAAATTCCTATATTCCAACTTAAGAGCTCTCAGAGATCAGGAGAGGCCTAAACTACTAACATGTTTAGAAGAAAAATGCAAAACAGAGTTTATAACAATTTTGATACACCTTAAGTATAATTAATATATTTTTAATGGACAAAAACATAAAGCATTACAACTGAGCCATTCACAGGACAATGGCAAGAGGTTGGGAGGGAGGCTCAAGAGGGAGGTGATATATGTATACTTAATAGCTGATTCACATTGTTGTACAGCAGAAACTAGCATGCCGTTGTAAAGCAATTATCCTCCAATTTAAAAAAATCCTAGGAGAAACAAAATTGGAAAAGAATAATAAAAAAAGCATATATATATCTATATATATATAGATAGATATATATGTAAGAAAATAACTTTGCTACATAACAGGAATTAATGACATTGTAAATCAGCTATAATTCAATAAGAGTAAATAAGAAAAAAGATAACTACAAGATTTCTATAAATGATTAAATTCNAAAAGCATATATATATCTATATATATATAGATAGATATATATGTAAGAAAATCACTTTGCTACATAACAGGAATTAATGACATTGTAAATCAGCTATAATTCAATAAGAGTAAATAAGAAAAAAGATAACTACAAGATTTCTATAAATGATTAAATTCGTAATACACTCTGAAGAGTGTAGTCCAGAAGTGGGATAAAAGTGTTAAGTCATATGAGGAAGATCTTTTTTCAATGCTATGAGTGTGTCTCTGCCACTACATATTAATGCATAAATCCTCCTTTGGAAGTGGTTTAAATTTGGTTTAAATTTAAAGTCAAAGGTTTAAATTTGAGAGCTTTCATGTGTGAAAGGCCCTGTCCTTGCTCTCAGCCATAGGCTATCACTCTACCTGTCTGTCCAAACTTAACCTTGACCTTGCTCCCTTCTTCTGAGTTATGATGATAATGAACGATCATCAGCATTGACTTCATTCTACCATGATCCTAATTAAATTTGTTAATTAGCTCTGCCAAATGTGTTGAAGTTTCCTGCCCACAAGACTCACTCCTGTAAAGGTCATAAAAGGATATAAATTGAAATGTGACCATTTTGGTCTTATTTGTTGCTCTGGAAAAGAGAAAGCAATGTTGGGTGGGAATAGTTATTACAGGTTTGGAGATTTCCTAAGTGAAAGGGAAAGTGCTCAGTCATGTCCAACTCTTTGCAACCCCATGGAATTATCCAGGCCAGAATACTAGAGCGGGGAGCCTTTCCCTTCTCCAGGGGATCTTCCCAACCCAGGGACTGAACCCAGGTCCCCCACATAGCAGGCGGATTCTTTACCACCTGAGCCACCAGGGAAGCCCAAGAATACTGGAGTGCGTAGCCTGTCCCTTCTCCAGGGGATCTTCCCAACCCAGGAATCAAACCAGGGTCTCCTGCGTTGCAGGTGGATTCTTTACCAGCTGAGCTACCAGGAGAGCGACCAGGAAAGTTGGAGATTTCCTAAGGATTTCCCAAAGTATGTGTGGCCTAGGCCTTTTGTCCTGAGGTTGGTCAAGAGCACACATGCTACTTTGCCACTTCCTTGCACCTTGCACATCCTTGTTGTGTTACACTTGTCTGGACATATGAGGCTCAGCATTTTCTATTCTTGTCCAAAGGAGTGCTTCTCATTTTCAGTCTTTCTGATGATAAAACTCTGGTCTTAGAGGATTCGGGAAGGATTCCACATGCCCAGCCTCCCTCTCCTATTTTTCAGTTCAGAGAACACCAGTCTGAATGAGGGGCCCCCATCTTCATTCTCATATTCAAGTTCACTTACTTGAAACTGTGCTCTATTTGCAGGAGAAAAAGAGTAGGTGGACACCATATGATGAGTTGGCTCTTGTGGTTCTGAATTGCCACAGATGGGATATTGGCCTTAGGTTAAAAAAAAAAAAAATTAAGCAGTGCCCTATTTATCACCCTTCTGAGTCCACTAAATACCAGATTCCCACAAAGACAGCAGTCATCAGTTAAATAAATGAACCATTAAATTGAGAACAGATGTGTGAAAACAGTCACCCTCTCCTGATTTACTGACCCTAGGTAGATATTACTTTGGTAATGGACCTTGTGTGTCACAAACAGCTTGTCCCACTGCTTAGCCACCTTTAAGCTGGTTACCTTCCCCTCCACCTCCCATGCAGAAACCCTGGGGCCAAGTGGATGATTCATGATGATCTCGCTTTGCCCTCTTAACTCAGGTTCTCACAAAAGGCTGAAAAGCCATCTTGCCAGTCACACTGTTAGCCTCATTCAGCTGCAATGAAATTTGGAGGCCATGATTTTAGCCTATGTTTTCACATATTAGTGACCTTCAATTTTTTTTCTTTTTTATTGAAGTATAGTTGATTTATAATATTGTCTAAGTTTCAAGGGTAAAACAAAGTGATTTGGTTATACATATATTTCTTTTTTTTTTCCAATATAGTTTATTGCAAGATATTGAATATAGTTCCCTGTACTACACAGTAAAACCCTGTTGTTTATCTATTTTGTATGTTAGTCTGCATCTGTTAATCCCATATTCCTAATTTATCCCTACCCCCTTCCCCTTTGGTAACCTTAAGTCTGCTTTCTATATCTATGAGTCTAATTCTATTTTGTATATAAGTTCATTTGAATTATTTTTTATATTCTACATATAAGTAATATCATATAATATTTGTCTTTGTCTGACTGACTTCACTTATGATAATCTTTAGGTCCATCCATGTTGCAGCAAATGGCATTATTTCATTCTTTTTTATAGTATCATTTAACTCTTTTTTATTCATTTTCTTGGTTTAAGAAGCGTGTTGGGAGTGGCAGATAGAAACTGAGTATGGAAGATTTGTTTTAGCCCCTTCAAACCTAAACATAAACCAAAATGCTTGAAGAACACTATCCTTACACCATCCCCAGGGAAAAAGTCAAAGATAAAAAACAAATTTACTTTAAAAGGAAAAGAGATGCTTTGATTACACCTAAGAAAATGATTTCAGGTGTTTAAGGCCGTATCATAAGTATATTTTTTGCTATAAGGCTCAGCAAACTTTAAAATATTGCTCCCATCAAATTACACCCCTGTCCATTTCTCCTATCTCAATTTTATTTATGGCTTTTCCAGAAAAGCGTTCCAGTGCCCATGCAAGAGGCTGGCTTACAGCTCAGTGCTGTTAGCCCCTCTCTCCCCGCCCCCAGGACCTTAATGTAAAAGTAGAATGCAAGTGGCAGGAAATTGTTATGATCCAGCAGCTACACAGGACTGGACTCAAAGGCCGTGCCAGAATCCATTCCCGGGATTTACCTTCTTTTGAAATTACTTCTGTTTTCTAATGCCTGAGAGCTTTTAAATAGCCTTTGTTTTACCCTATGTCCCTCCAGATTCAGAGCAGATATGAATGCTGATGTGGTATGTCACACCCTGGAGTTTTGTAAACAGGATCCTGGCCAACCCTTGTGTCACCTCTATCCCCTTCCCAAGGTGAGTGGTTTTTCATTCTGAATGTCAGATCACAATGACATGCAAGCCCTTTGGACACGCTGTAAATGGAGGTTCAGCTTCACTGGCTCATGGTTTGGGACAGGGACCTGCAAAATGACATTTTCCATTACATCACCCAGAATAATATTCCCAAAGTTTAACTTAGATGCCTCCCCCATACTGCCAAAGAATGCCTTTGCTGTTTGTTTTGGACTGTAATCTAGACTTGGGTGGGCAGTACATAGGAAATCTGGCCAGCCAAGTCGCTGCTGCTGCTGCTGCTGCTGCTGCGTCACTTCAGTCGTGTCCGACTCTGTGCGACCCCATAGATGGCAGCCCACCAGGTGAGGAGAGGTTAAATCCCTCTGTACTCCTTAAAATTCAAGCAAGTTTTTTATAGAGTGACCAACTCATGTATTTTGCCCAGGACTTTTCTGGTATCAGCAATGGAAATCCCACATCCTGGGAAAACTCAGGCATTTGGTTCCCCTAGTCTAAGCTTTATTGTTCTCACTGTGAAGCTCACTCAGTCGTGTCTGGCTTTTTGCGACCCCATGGACTGTAGCCTACCATGCTCCTCCGTCCGTGGGATTCTCCAGGCAGGAGTACTGGAGTGGGTTGCCATTTCCTTCTCCAGGAGATCTTCCCAACCCAGGGATCGAACCCAGGTCTCCCACATTGTAGGCAGACGCTTTACCATCTGAGCCACCAATACCCCCCTACTACATTTGTTGGGGAAAGTAGGTAAATTAATACATATAAAATGCTTAGTGCAATACCAGCTGTGTAAATAAGTATTAGTAAAATGGTAGCTAATATAATTATTACCAATATTATTATTATTCAGAGATAGCTGTTCAGAATACCCTGTGTGCATTATGTTGGACAAATTTTTTTGGAATGCAGACAGAGACAGGCAAGTGTTGACACAATTTCCTGCTAATGCTGTGTGCTTAATCATATCTGACTCTTTGAAGTTCCATGAACTGTAGCCCATGAGGCTCCACTGTCCATGGAATTTTCCAGTCAAGAATACTGGAGTGGGTTGCCATTTCCTACTCCAGTGGATCTTCCTGACCCAGAGATCAAACCTGCGTCTCCTGCATCTCTTGCGCTGGCAGGCAGACTCTTTACCACTAGGGCCACCTGGGAAGCCTTACCCATGCTATGAATGAAAGTATAAGATTAGATACGGTTAGGAATCAAAATAATGATTTTAAGAAACTTCCTATGAAAATAAAATAAAACAAAATGTTATGCCCCCTTTCCCATAATTGTAGTCTTTCTGTGTATAACATAACAGGCTTCTGATACTTGTCATTTTCTTATTCTTATCGAAAAAAGGCCAGTTTAATACATTTTTGGCCTTGGCATGGTTTTGTTGACTGGAAATATTAAATATCATGATCCTAAAAGATGATGCTGTTAAAGTGCTGCACTCAATTTCTCAGCAAATTTGGAATACTCAGCAGTGGCCACAGGACTGGAAAAGGTCAGTTTTCATTCTAATCCGAAAGAAGGGCAATGCCAAAGAATGTTCACACTACTGCACAATTGCACTCGATTCACAAGCTAGCAAGGTAATGCTCAATATCCTTAAGCTAGGCTTCAACAATACGTGAATCAAGAACTTCCAGATGTACAAGTTGGACTTAGGAAAGGCAGAGGAATCAAAGATCAAATTGCCAACATCCCTTGGATCATAGAAAAAGCAAGAGAATTCCAGTAAACATCTACTTCTGCTTCATTACCCTAAAACTTTTGACTGTGTGGATCACCACAAACTGTGGAAGATCCTTAAGGAGATGGGACTACCAGATCACCTTACCAGCCTCCTGAGAAACCTGTATACAGGTCAAGAATAAACAGAACCAGACATGGAACAATGGACTGGTTCAAAATTGGGAAGTGGGTCAAGTACGTCAAGAATACGTCAAGGCTGTATGTTGTCACCCTCTTATTTAACTCATATGCAGAGCACATCATGAGAAAAGCTGGGCTGGATGAAGCACAGGCTGGAATCAAGATTGACGGGAGAAATATCAATAACCTCAGATACGCAGATGAAACCACCTTTATGGCAAAATGAAGAGGAACTAAAGACCCTCTTGATGAAGGTGAAAGAGGAGAGTAAAAAAAAGTTGGCTTAAAACATTCAAATAATGAAGATCATGTCATCCAGTCCCATCACTTCATGGCATATAGATGGGGAAAAAATGGAAACAGTGACAAGACTTTATTTTCCTGGGCTCCAAAATTACTTTGGATGGTGCCTGCAGCTGTGAAATTAAAAGATGGTTGCTCCTTGGAAGAAAAACTATGACTAACCTAGACAGCATATTAAAAAGCAGAGACATTACTGTGCCAACAAAGGTCTGTCTAATCAAAGCTATGGTTTTTCCAGTAGTCATGTACAGATGTGAGAGCTGGACCATAAAGAAGGCTGAGCACCAAAGAATCGATGCTTTTAAACTGTGGTGCTGGAGAAGACTCTTGAAAGTCCCTTGGACTGCAAGGAGAGCAAACCAGTCAATCCTAAAGGAAATCAACCCTGAATATTCATTTAAAGGACTGATGCTGAGGCTGAAGCTCCAATACTTTGGCCACCTGATGTGATTCACTGGAAAAGACCCTGATGCTGGAAAAGACTGACAACATGAGGAGAAGAAGGTGACAGGGGATGAGATGGTTGGATGGCATCATCGACTCAATGGACATGAGTTTGAGGAAACTCTGGAAGATAGTGAAGAACAGGGAGCCTGGCATGCTGCAATCCATGTGGTCACAAAGAGTCATACACAACTGAGTGACTGAACAATAAATATTAAATATCATAAGCCTGTTCCGTGAGCAGAGAGATAGAGATGTAAATATTTGGGGTACACGTGCATTTCATGCTACCTTGATGATTGACTTAAACTGCTAGTTAAATTTCCCTTAATTCTAACTGAGAAGCTGTTGGCTCCACTGACGTCTGGAAGAGTTTGTTAATTTTAATTAAAAATTTGCCATGTATTCAAATAGTATGCAAATATGATATTATAATATTCATTATTTGATAATGTACAGAAGCAACGTCTCTATGTACAAAGCCAAGTGATATGGGTTTTCATGATTTCCTTAAAAAACATCATTTTATATATTTTCACACTCACAGCTATACATAGTCACAAAATGTTCAACTTTATCCCATTTAAAATGACATTCTTTATTTTTATACTCTGTAGAATTTATACTCAAAATAGCATTTCCTTGTCCTCCCATCACCACCCCCTTTTCAATTCCCAGTTCGGGAACATTTTGACCATCCTTTCTGGGTAAGAGGAAGTTAGAGGATTTCATCTCAGAAGTGATCAGTTTCCTCCTCAAATCCGCATTGCCAGCCTCCAGCTGTACAGATAACCCAGAAAAGAGGAGCAGCTGGTGCAGTGTGGACAGTCATCTATCCACGATTTCATTTAATAGCAATAACAGGTATTTACTGAGCACTCACTGCGCTTATTCTTCATCCTCTTCAATCTCCCAAATACCCCTAGCATGGAGGCACCCTTGGATGACCCCTTTTCTAAGAATGAGGAAATTGATAGTTAGAAAGGTTATGGAACTTGAAACTCACTCCCCTGGGAAGGACCAGAACTGAGATTCATGTCCCTGTCCTTCATTCAGAGAGGCTGGTTGATCTCTTAACCTTTATGTCAGTGTTTCTTGAAAATCCCCTCGGGGTGTCTCCTTATAGCAGTTAACTGAAATCCCACCACCAGAAATAACCAATGTTAAAATATTAAATGCTTTCCTTTTAGTATTAAATAAATTATATTAATTTCTTTGAGAATTATGATACTGTTGTATATACAATATTTTATTTTACTTTTCCCCCTCAATATTACATTTTGAGTATGTATTTTTTAAATGATACATATCAGACCTTCCTTTCATTCTCATGACACACAAATTACACCTGCAAAGTGAGTGTGAATTAGTAGTAAAGATACAGGTATAATTTCCAGCCCCCTAGAAGCCTTTCCCAGTCAATAACACCCCCCATGACAGCCACTGCTCTGAAATCCACCACAGAGTCGTTTATTTATATGAAGATCTACTCTTGAATTTCATGTGAATAGAATAATATGATATATTCTTCTTTGTGTCTGGCTTCTTTTGTCTGTGAGATTCATCCATGTTATTATGAGTAATAGTATCATTGTATGAAGTAGTCACACAATCATCTTTTGATGTTACTCCTGCTACATAGCCCCATCTAGTCCAACCAAATCTTGCCCTCTTTCCAATAAATTTTGCACATGGATGCCAGAAATGTCTTTCTATAAATAGATATAATCTTGTCACCCCACCCCAATACCTTTGCCTGAAGCTTGAGGAAGCCTACCCTGGATCCTTGTACACACTTCTCTTGTCAGAGCTCCTGTTTTTTCTTTCTTTGAAGTTGCTTTGTTTTGAATGATACACCTGTGTGATTGTGTGTCTCTCCCACTAGGCTATAACCTCCAGGAGGTCAGATTCTATCTTCTTTACCCAGTGTGTAGGACAATGCTTTATACATAACAAAGAAATATTTATTTGTTGCCTCAACCTTCCCACCTTCCCTGCACCTTTGTTCTTAATAATCCCTTCTGCCCAGAATGACCCATCAACGTCAAGCCCATCCTTCTAGCTCATCTCACTGCCACCTTCTCTGTGAAATAACTCCTAACCCTCTCGACAGAATGCTCGCTGTCCTCTCAGTCATCAGCATGAAATGCTTTTTGAGTACTGCCCTGTGCTGGTGCTGTTCTAAATGTTTCAAACATAATTACCCTTATTAAGTAGGTGGTGCTGTCGGCCACACATTGCAGACGAGGAAAGGGAGGCACAGAGATAAGAAGGTGTTACATGTACATAGGTTTCCTTGTTAGCATGTAAATAGATCAGGCAGCAGTCTGCATCTTACCCATCTTTGTCCCCTCCGTCATGCCAGGCACATGCTTGATACATGAGTAAATGTTCCAGGCACTGCACTGTACATGGGTAATCTCATTTAGCAATGCTCTTGGGGGAGTATCTTACAGATGAGGAAACGGAGACTAGAAGATGAGTTTTTCCCAGTTTCACAGCTAATAAATGGCAATGAGAAGCTTCAGCCCTGTGTCTGTCTGTCATTGAAGCCCAAGTTCTTTCCACTGTGCTCTGTGCTTCACTGATTCTCCTGGGGTACTGGTATTTTGAGTCAAACCACTGCTCCTGGGCCAGCTAGTTCCTCACAAGCAGGACTCTACACACTTGAGGTCTTGCTTTGTGTGTGTTTCAGATGCTGGTAAAATGTAGTGTGATGCAAGCCATTGTCCCTGTGAAATGCATTTTACAGAGTGGAGGGACAAAGACATCACTCTGCTCCAGGGGCTTGCAGGGGGAGCTCCACAGTGTAGAAAAAATGGACATCTGACTTTAAGGGGGCCAAAAGCGAAAGGTAGAATAGCTTGTAGGGATCCCTTGAACCTACATCATCTGCAGCAAAATTGAAATTTCAGCCCACTTCTTGCCAGTCCTTCAGCCACATCTTTATATCCTTTTCTACCGTGTGCTCCAAAACAACAGTTCCATCCATAATTAACTGAAGCAAGAAACAATCTGCAGTGTTCAGTGGGCACCAGGAGGATGGAGTGAGAAGAGGGGGAGTGGAGGAGAGACGAGGACAAGACAAGGAGAAACAAGAGATGGGGGAGAGGTGAGGAAAAGGAAACCTGCAGGCTGTGTTGTAAAGACCGCCCAGATGGTTTTGTGTCACCTACTTTAGGGGGATTATTTATATCATCCCTCCTCTCATTCACACACCAAGCAAGGCCCTGCCTACTGCTGCTGTGTGTCTCTGTGTGCATGTGCCTAAGCGTGATGCTGATGCCACAGCTCGCCAACTGAGAACCAGATGTGGCTCCTCCATGTGTGCCCTTTTGCTTTGAACCTCTCATTTTTGGGTCAGAGAGTAACAGTGCATGCGCTCATGCTCTGACTGGGCCAGGTGCAGTCTGGAGCCTCCTCAGTTTTATGCTGCTCCCTCCTGGTCCCCTAACTCTGAGATCCCCAAGCAGACCCTGTGGCTTTGAACAGATCCCTTTCTTCACCACCCCTGAGCTGGAGGAACAGGCTGCATCTAACCAGCACCTCTAAGGTGTTCTCAAGACTTACTTCACAGCACTCTGATCCACATTAAAAGAGAATTATATTCAGAAGGTGTATGCTAGTGGAGATGGATTCTCCTATTTCTCTGGGGCCTCTGGCCCATTTAAACCACTGCTAGAGAGATCTGCTGCCTTAGGAAAGCAATCTAGACTTTGCAACAGCTTTTCCCACAGTAAATCCAGTTTCTGCAGGAAACCACCATAACTCTCCAGTGCTGAGTGTGTGGGCCTGTGGGCACACACAAGGAATCTGTGCTTCCCTGGAATCCAAACATCCAGGAAGCTGACATCAGTAGATTCGGAAGGAGTAGGTTAGCACTTTTTATGAGAAAGCGATGGGCTTCCCAGTGGCGCTACTGGTAAAGAACCTGCCTGCCAGTGCGTACTAAGTGNAAAAAATGACACCGAATTATGAAAGAGGGTTTTTTATAGATCATGTTGTCATGTCAAAATGCTGTGCATGGGCTTGCAAATGCATTGAGTCCAGAGTAAAGGAACCAAGTGATTTCCAGGAATGCAATGTAGTCATTTTTTACAAAAACTACTTAAATTACCAAATATTAAAATAAAGAAGCCATTTGGTTGTTACTGGTTTTAACTTGGACTTGTAGCTATAAAGTTTTTATCAAGAAATATATTTTGTTTTTTAAACCAAGACCTTCAGAGAAGAGTGTTCAGTAATTAGCTCATGGTGGTTTCAGATGCTGGATTGATTCCCAGGTCTTAGTATTCTCTCCTGCGGGAAATTTTGATCATAAAATTCAAAGCCTGACCTTGGTTCTGATTTTATAAGGAATATTATATTCAGTTCGACCTTCACAATCTAGATTGAAAAAAGATGAAAGGATTATCTGAAATTGAGCACTATGCCTACAGTCCAAAGAAGAAAGAAAAAAGCTAAACTCTCAGAGTCATAAATTAAACATGAGACAATGTATGCTAATAGTATAATCTTAGTCACCAGAATTCCTGCATTATCTGAAGGTGTAGGTGTTTGGTTAGTTGAATAATAATAATGGTTTTAAAAGACAGTGAATATCACAGGTAAAAAAAAAATTCTTAATTTTATAAGTCATCATTGTATGAAGTAAAGTGAAGTGAAGTCACTCAGTCATGTCTGACTCTTTGTGACCCCATGGACTGTAGCTTACCAGGCTCCTCTGTCCATGGCTTTCCAGGCAAAAGTACTGGAGGTACTTCTCTAGGTGATCTTCCTGACCCATGGATTAAACCTGGGTCTCCCGCATTGTAGGCAGATGCTTTATCCTCTGAGACAGAAGAGAAGTCCCATTATTCTATAAATACTAGTAAATAAATTGTTTATTTAAATGGTAGTTACCGTTTTCAAAGTTTAAAATCCCGTTTAACTTATTTTTGTACATATGTGCAAGTACTATAAACACTATACTGTCTTTATAACAGTACAGTGTTATAAATTCTGTTGCAAAAGTATCTGTTACTTAAAACACTGTTCTAAGAAAAATTTACTGATTCTGTTTTTCAAGAAAGCATTCTTAGTATCTCTTGACTGCCCTTTGACTCATTAAGAATGTTACTTTATTCTTATTAAAAGACTGCCAAACTCACTCTCATTCACAGTTATAGAAAAACTTAAATGCAGTTTTCTAAAATATATGATGTTAATTGGTGTTTTATAAGAAGTTTGTCAGAAAAAAAAAAAAAAAAGCATGGTTTTGCAGCATTTGCAAAGCATCTTTTTAATTTACCAAGGCAAAAAATAGTTTCTCATGTTCTAAAGGAACAGCTTTTTGTCATCTTTGGGTTTCAAGTACAAGACTACTGCTGTTTTTTTCTGCCCCTTTTAGTATTGATCAGTTGTTTCAAGTCTTACTGTATTCACTGTCAAAAAGTGCTTCCTTTCAGAAGAGGTGGAAAGATATTATCCTGATACCACATCCTACCTCTGTTGTAGGTCTAGCTGTGTCCAAATTCATGGCTACATGATTCCAATACTAGTTTCTGAAACACAAATATCTGCTTTACCTCATTATTACCAAATCCACTAATTTTCCATTTAAACTATATTCCTCACTATCAAAATGTTTTGGGATTTTGAGTAGGCACAGCTTGATCATGGGAAGAGCACTGTAATCACAGGATGATAGAGCTGTAAGAATTACACAACTCATTTTCTAATATTTGGATGTAGATGAAGCTAGAATCATAAAAGTCAAGTGTCAAATCCAAACTGTCGCAGTCAATTTTGCCATGAATGGCAAATGACTTTGATTTATTAGATGCATGCTTTTCAGTTTTTAAAAATTCTTCATCATGACAAGATTACTTAGTAATCCTGTAATAAACTGTAAATAAGCTGAAAATAAGTTGTATTCTGTTTATCAGCCCTAGATACTTTTCCTTATCTATTCAAAAAGAGTGTAAATGAACACACGGTTTCTTGCCTGAAGGTCTATTGGGGTTCACACTTGAAAAAGAAATTGAAGAAAATTTCTTCCAACCCGCAACCCCCATCTAGGGTTCTCTTTGTTGTTCAGTTGCAAAGTTGTGTCTGACTTTTATGACCCCATGGACTGCAGCATGCCAGGCTTCCCTGTCCTTCACTATTTCCTGGAATTTGCTTATACTCAAGTTCATTGAGTCAGCGATGCTATCCAATGATCTTATCCTCTGTTGCCACCTTCTCCTCCTGCCCTCAATCTTTCCAAGCATAAGGATATTTTCCAATGAGTCGGCTCTTTGCATCAGGTAGCCAAAGTACTGGAGCTTCAGCTTCAGCATCAGGGCTTCCAATGAATATTCAGGACTGATTTCCTTTAGGATTGACTGGTTGGATCTAATTGCTCTCCAAAGACTCTCAAGAATCTTCTCCAACACTGCAGTTCAAAAGCATGAATTCTCTGGTGCTCAGACTTCTTTATGGTCCAGCTCTCACATCCATACATGACTACTGGAAAAAACACAGCTTTGGCTATACAGACCTTTGTCACAAAGTGATGTCTCTGCTCTTTAAGACACAGTCTAGTTTTGTCATACATTTTTGCCAAGGAAGGATTCTTAGTGAAAGTCTATGACTCTTCGTTAAACCAACAAATGAGTATTTACTAAGTTTTCAATCTGATTTTAAGGACTGGGGACAGAGCAGTGAAGAGAACATCAGACAAATAAGTTACCAGATAAGTGAAAAATAAAAATTCAAGTTAAATTATTATGAACAAGTAAGAGAAAGTTTTTACATATAATGCACACATCTTTTATTTAGTATCAAAATGTTAGTGATAATGATTGCAATATTTCTTGAGAAGTGTTGTTTTTACTGTGTGTCATGCTCAGTGCTATATCATTTATACATGTTATTTGTGCAATGTTCATAATCAGTTCAGTTCAGTCACTCAGTCGTGTCCGACTCTCTGTGACCCCATGAATCGCAACACGCCAAGCCTCCCTGTTCATCACCATCTCTCGGAGGTCACTCAGACTCACGTCCATCAAGTCCATGATGCCATCCAGCCATCTCATCCTCAGTCATCCCCTTCTCCTCCTGCCCCCAATCCCTCCCAGCATCAGAGTCTTTTCCAAAGAGTCAACTCTTCACATGAGGTGGCTGAAGTACTGGAGTTTCAGCTTTAGCATCATTCCTTCCAAAGAAATGCCAGGGCTGATCTCCTTCAGAATGGACTGGTTGGATCTCCTTGCAGTCCAAGGGGCTCTCAAGAGTCTTCTCCAACACCACA
>SJYX01002966.1:225065-256314 GCA_006410675.1 Oreotragus oreotragus | reverse complement strand
TTGAAAGGTTGTTGTTGAATCACGACGCCGGGATTCTTGGCCCCCGGAGGAGAAGAATTCAATCCGGGGACAGAGACGAGGCTTGATCGCTCAGAGCTTTTGTGTAATAAAGTTTTATTAAAGTATAAAGGAGATAGAGAAAGCTTCTGACATAGGCATCAGAAGGGGGCAGAAAGAGTACCCTCTTGTTAGAGTTAGCAATGAAGTTATATACTCTCCAATGAATCAAAAAATGTCTGGAGGTTGTAAAGACCTCACCAGACCTACTCCCATAATTTACATTTTAAGATAACAGAATTAGCCAGAAGGTTTAATCCAGAGACTGTCCTCAGGCAGAATACATTGTTGTTATATAATCCTAAGGAATGTAGAGAAGAAAAAAAAGTTTGTCCTTTCTTCCTCCTTGAGAATTCCAGACCCCTCTCTCCTTGGGGACCCCTAGACTTCTTATCAACCTGTCTAGGAAATGACTCTCTCAATATGAAGAGAGACAAAAGCTTGAAGAGAACAAAAACAAGGACAAAAAGTACAATTTTGTTGTTGTTGTTGTTATTAATCATTCATGATCTGTGGTAAATGTATTAAAATGTATTAAAACCAGTGCTATTATCATTATTGAAACCATGACTTTGATTTTTAAAAGATCATTAAAATAGGTAGGAATAAATCTATGGCCACAATGTACTAAAGATACAATGATCTGTGGTTTTAACTTTAGAACGAAATGTTTTTTTTTTTTAATTTTATCAACTTTATTTCCTTTAAAGATATTTTGCTTAAAGAATTAAGCTAAATTAGTATAACAAAATATAAAAAATAAAATTTCTAAGAGTTTGCTATAAATAGGTGGTGATTTATACATGAACATTTTTTACAGTGTCATTCTTAATGATTTATGACTGATTTTTAGTCAATAGTAAGTGCATGATAAGCTATTAGTATAATAAATTACTTGAATTGACTTGAGACGTAATAAATTTTTCATTCCTGAGATAATGCTTATATATTCAAGAGGTATTTTTTTTAATTGATGGATTTAGTTTAATAATATTTTATCTAGGATCATTGCATCTGTGTTAATAAGTGAAGTTTATTTTTTTACTGTCCATATTGGCTCAGATGGTAAAGAATTCACTTGTGAATTGTCAGGCGAATTGTATGTGAATTGTATGCTCCTTGGTTCTCTCTCATTACAACAAAAATTTGGAGTGATGGACATTAAAGCCTTCAGCTCCCAGGTCTTGAACAGACTATGTTATAGCTCATAGATAAATCAGTTACAGTTCCATGTTACTGATCTATTTTATTTAGAAAATAGGAAAAGCCATCCTCAAAGTGTGAGGGCATGTCGATCCAAAGGTGCAAAAAGAGGAGCACCCCAGTGCGTGGAGGAGAGAGAGAAAGAGACACCTGGCCCTTTGGCTCCCTTTTTATATGTCTTTTCCTCCCCCTGGGCCTGCCCTATGTAAATTGGGCTAGCCAGGAGTGTTGTTTGTTCTACCTGAGGTCCTCACTCTGGTCCTCGGACCTTCCTTTGTTCTATTTTCATGGGCTTTTCCCTTCCTTATCTTTTAGCTACCGCCATTCTGGACTCCTGTTTTCTATTCTAACTACCTAGCACAATGAAAGAGGTGGAAGATCCCTGGAGAAGGGTATGGCTAACCAATCTAGTACTCTTGCCTGGAGAATCTCATCAGCTATAATGCAAGGGTCACAAAGAGTTGTGCATGACTAAATGATTAAGCATCTTGATTTTAGTTTCAAAAATATGCCAACCTAACCAAACAATGGAGGGTGAAATATTCCCAACTTTTTCTGTTCTTCAGGAGAGTTTATAAAGGCTATAGATTATATTATCTTCTTTGAATGCTTTATAAAAATATTTAATAATATCTGAATTGGTGCTTGCATATTGTTTATTTTTTAGTAGATTTAAGCTATGTTTTTAAAAATTTCAACTGGTTTCAGATCTATCTTTAGAGTAGCATGTGTTTGCAGTACATATATATTTATATACATGCTACATACGTGTATGAGAATCCTCATGGTAGCCTAAGCAATTTATATTTTTGAGAAAAAAATTCATCTTTATTACTTTAAACTTAGTTATATATTTTCTTATGAGTTTTCTTATTAAAACTATTTAATCCACATATATTCACACCCTATTTTGTTTACCAACAGTCTATGCATGCTTTATACATTTCTTTTAACATTTTATAATTGACTTTTTTCAATTTTATCTCTAATCTAGAGAATCAATACTGAAAAGATAATATGTGTTAAAATTTAATCTTTGAATTCTTAATACATCTGTCTGGGGTCAAATCTGTCTCTACCACTTACTTGAGGTATGACCCTGGATAATTTACTGAACCTATTTCTGTCTTACTCTCTTGTTTCTCATTTATATATTATGGATAATTATATGCTATCTTCATAAAGATGATTAGTGGGATTCAATAAAACAATTTTAATAAAGCAGTTAGTAAATTTCCTATTATATAGAAAACATTCAATAATTATTTATTAGGATTCTTATTTCAACCAATAATATTTACTTTCACAAAACATTAGTGTTACCTGTTATAGGATTTATGTATGATGAGTGATGAGGTCAGTATGTCTATCTAGGATTCTGAAGATTTGAATTTTACTTATGCTGTGTAGATTACAGCTTCTTCACATTTATTTTATATCATCACACTTAAGACTTCTTTTCCTAATAAAAAAAATGACAGGTTTAGACTAGATCAGAGGTCAGAAACTACTACCCATGGCTAAATGAGGCTTGTTATTGGAGACAGCCACACCTAGTTTTTTACACATTGTGTTTGCTTTTGCACTGGGTCACAGAGTTAAATAGTTGCCCTTAAAGCTGAAAATATTTGGTTTAATTCCTTTGTCTAAATTCTTCACTAGATTATTTTAAAAAGCTTTCCTGTGCTGATATGTTATGATTTATGATATTTATTTCTAAATAAGCCAACCTGTTTGGAAGGAAGAATAGAAATAGAGTGTAAATATATCTTCCTTTTCCTATATCCATGGAACCAAACTCCATGGATTCTCACTGAGAAATCGCTATCCCCAGACCTCTATGTTTAACTATGATCAGTTACTTACAAAATTATGATGGTTAGTACGTGGTGGTAAATACCATATTTTTTCTGATTTTCCTCTACCCTATGCTTGCAATGGCAACCCACTCCAGTACTCTTGCCTGGAAAATCCCATGGGCGGAGGAGCCTGGTGGTCTTCAGTCCATGGGGTCGCAAAGAGTCGGACACGACTGAGTGACTTCACTTTCATTTTTCACTTTCATGCACTGGAGAAGGAAATGGCAACCCACTCCAGTGTTATTGCCTGGAGAATCCCAGAGATGGGGGAGCCTGGTGGGCTGCCTTCTATGGGGTCGCACAAAGTCGAACATGGCTGAAGCAATTTAGCAGCAGTAGCAGCAGCATGCTTATAGCACTCCTTGGATCGAGCTTACTGTCTCCTGTTGCTGTGAGCTCTCTCAGCTTTACCTCTTACTTGACTTACACTAAATGTAGATCCTCAGCCTGATGAAATAATTTCTCATATTTATGATCTGCTGCTTTGTGAATCTTGGTACTAGGTTAGGCCCACAGTGGCAGCTATCCATTTTGGGGCCAAGATTATATCACACCTTAGATTTATAATTTCATTTTGAAATCACTTTCCCCCAAAATTATTTTTCCATTGACTAAGAAATTCAAGGCATCCTGTATTCCACAGTCAACCTGAAATAGGCTTTACACTAAATGTAGATCCTCAGCCTGATGAAATAATTTCTCATATTTATGATCTGCTGCTTTGTGAATCTTGGTACTAGGTTAGGCCCACAGTGGCAGCTATCCATTTTGGGGCCAAGATTATGTCACACCTTAGATTTATAATTTCATTTTGAAATCACTTTCCCCCAAAATTATTTTTCCATTGACTAAGAAATTCAAGGCATCCTGTATTCCACAGTCAACCTGAAATAGGCCCCCTTGGGTCATCTCTAATTTTCCAACAAAGTTGCTCTTTCCTCAGTTAAATCTATCTTGTCTCTACTTTCATTCTATAACATCCTACATTGATACAAGTTGCCATGTTATTTCAGTTATCTAACTTGTAAGTAGTAGTAGCATATATTAAGTACTCAGTAAATAATGGTTGTCCCTATAATGTTATTATTACTCACTTGTTCAGGAATTGGCAGGTTGAGATACAACATCAGCAACATTCTAGAATTCCTAATGCTTTTGCATCAAATAATTGGCTTTCTATGAAAATTCAGCTTACATATCTAAATATAACCAAACAGAAAAATATCTCTGGTATCTAATGGAGAAAAATAAAATAATGATTCAGAAATGTAGAGTCACTTTACAAACATATAACAGAATGTACTCTTATTTCTCTTCAGATTGCATAAATCTTTTACCTTTGGCTAAACAAACAAACAAAAAAACCAAATAATTGGTGTAATTTCTTATCCTATAGTTAGAATTCAGCCACTTCATGACTACAATGCTGTTTGAAACTGGATTTAATTTGAAGAGATTATAGCAGATAGTAAGATTTATAAATAGATATTATGGAGTAAGATTCAAATTATATATATATAATAATATATATATATAATACACATATATAAATGCAAATATAAAGAAAGGGGTTTTTCTGGTGGCTTAAATGGTAAAGAATTCATCTACAGTGTGGGAGACCTGAGTTTGATTCCTAGGTTGGGAAGATCCCCTGGAGGATGGCATGGCTATCCACTCCAGTATTCTTGCCAGGAGAATTCCCTTGGACAGCAGAGCCTGGTGGGCTACAGTCCATGGGGTTGCAGAGTTGAACACAACTAAGCACAGCAAAAATGATGCTGAGACATATAAGATTTCTATATATATATTTCTCTATATATATATATATTTCTAGCCTATATAGTAACAGTAGGGATATTATTCAATAAATCGTGACAAACTTATTTCATTATCTAAAATGGAAGACAAGAAAGGAAATTAAAGCCAGCATGGAGGGTATAAGCTAAGTATAATGAAGAGTTTCTTCACAGTTAAGAATATTTAAGCATAAGAATGGGCTACCCAAGAGAGGATATCTTTTACAGGGAAAGAGATTTCCACATCAATGGATTTAATTGTGTTCATGCTTGAAGGTCAGAAAATAGACTTGACAGTGTCTCAGTGTTCCAATACAGCCCTGTGACTCTTAAGAATAAATTTTTGAGTAAATATTATTATATTATTTAGTGAAAAGATTTTGTACTTTCAGAAAGGATTAGCAGCCATATTTTAACATCATCTTCACACATTCACATTTATGGTACTCCCCTTAAGAGATACTTAAATCCTTTTATAAGAGAGTTTCCCATAGATAGGCTATAAAGCAAACGTGGTTCCATATTGCCTTTATCTGGATTTGACGCTGAGCTCAGTGAGCATTAAAGTTTTTAAATGAATACATTTCAGAAGCACTGAGAAATGAACTTTAAGTGGCCTCATAAAGCCTGTAGCCTTTAGAGTAAAAATACCATGCATTCCTAGGAAATACTATTTGCTGTTCCTTAAACTCTATAACATAAAGTGTTAGGAAGCAGGTTTTTATTTAAAAAATAAGTTTTTAAATGAATACATTTCAGAAGCACTGAGAAATGAACTTTAAGTGGCCTCATAAAGCCTGTAGCCTTTAGAGTAAAAATACCATGCATTCCTAGGAAATACTATTTGCTGTTCCTTAAACTCTATAACATAAAGTGTTAGGAAGCAGGTTTTTATTTAAAAAATTTTTTAAATATAAATTTATGTATTTTAATTAGTGGTTAATTACTTTACAATATTGTATTGGTTTTGTCATACATCAACATGAATCCACCACAGGTATGGGGGAAATACAAACATAAAATAAAAGAAGAAAGGGAGAACTCTGTGGCAAAGGACTGGAATTGTAGATATCAACATGCAATTATAAATATATATGTAAAATTATTTATTTATAAATATTAAACATATATGTTTATATGTGCATATATAATTACCCACTAAAATGGCCTAAAAATGATGAGACACTAGTATCAATAAGAAAACAGAAGTTTTTGTGTATATTAACTCTTGTACTGGGGCAGGGAAAATACAAGATGGACCTGAAACATTTTGTTTCATCAGAAATTCAAGAAGTGCTCAAAAACTGACAGGATACAAGAACTGTTATGGTAACCAATCAAAGGGATAAAAAGAATCTCAAAGAAAGGAAAGCCATAGAGAGAAGGGCAATAAAATTGTATATACCCATTTTCAAGCAGGGCCTTTTCTGTTCCACCACACACAGGCCATGGATATGGACCAAGAACTGATGCAGGGACTCTTAATAACTAAAAAGAAGAGAAGTCAGCAGAGCTTTGGCAGTCTCATGGATCTGGAGAGACAACAATTAGTAGCTTGCCAGTTTCCAGTGAACAGGATGGGGTGAGAACTAAACCTGACTTGCCAAATACTGAAACTATACCCTGAAGTAGTGGTAGATTAGTCACTAAATTGTGTCCAACTCCTGTGACCCCATGGACTATAGCCTACCAAGCTCCTCTGTTCATGGGATTTCCCAGGCAAGAATACTGGAGTGGGTTGCCATTTCCTTCTCCAGGGGATCTTTCCAAGCCAGAGATCGAACCCAGGTCTCCTGCATTGCAAGTGGTCCCCTGCATTGCTGGTGGATTCTTTACTGACTGAGCCACGAGGGAAGAACAAAGCAAAAGTTCTTTGAAAAGCAGACTGCAACTCCTGGGAGTCTCATGGACTTTAGGAGACAAGAACTGATTTTAGGATCTGCCTGGAGAGGAGCTCTTTCAGAGCAGCCCAGCATCTACCTGTTCTCTTTGGACTAAGATGATCAATCTTTGCCATAGAAAAGAGAATTAACCTGGAGAATAGGGAAGTCATAAACAGTTAACTGTGAGGTTAATTACAGGTACATTATTACCTCTTCCATGAATAGTGTGTATTTTCTGTCTAAACTCATTTTCAACTGGCTCCTTATCACATTTTCTTAGATTTCTAAAAAGTAATTCTAGCTCAGTGTGTCCAATACCAAATTCATAATCCCTACCTTCACATTCCTGATTTATCTTTTGCTACTATTGATTTTATAGACAATGTTATCACCAACTATCCAAACATACTAGACAAAAATCTAGATTTACTCTGTCTCTTACAGATCAATCATCAAACTACCAGTGTTGTCTTCTAAGTCTTTCTTGTCTTCTACACTAATGGCATCCACTCCAGTCAAGGCTACCACTTGGTTCTACACATGGACTGTAGGAACTATAGTCATAGGCCACTCCTTGTTTTTTTTTTTTTTTTCCTGTATCTATCCTTTCCCTCCTGCCATGCATGCATGCTAGTCCCTTCAGTCAGGTCCAACTCTTTGCAACTCTATTGACTGTAACCTGACAGGCTCCTCTGTCCATCAGATTCTCCAAGCAAGAATACTGAAGTGGGTTGCCATGCCCTCCTCTAGAGTATCTTCTCAATCCAGGGAGTGAACCTGTGTCTCTTGCATCTCCTGCATTGGCAGGCAGATACTTTACCACTGTATTACCTGGGAAGCCCCCAATATGATACAGAAAAAAAAAAATGCAGTTTGTGTAAATTCCAAACAGAGTCACAAAATTATTTACATAAAATGCATAATGTACTTTAATTATGTTGTCACAGTAGTCTTTACGGTTCCTTCTATGAACTTCTGAGTGTCCTTAAGACCATTTTAGGAGCTCAACAAAATTAAAAATATTTTTTGCAATAATATTAAAGAGTTTTGCTGAAATGAAATCTGCACTGATGTTACAAAAGCAATTCTGCATGAAAATTATGGCACTTTGACATGAATTAAAGCAATGGCACTAAGCTATACTCATGTTTATTATATTCTTCCCATTCTGAACTTACAGTAAAGACGTAAAGGTTACACTTAACAACGTTCTTGATGAATCAGTGAAAATTATTGCTTTGATTCAGTTTTGACCCCATAGTACATATTTTTCAATATTCTGTGTAAGGAAATGGAACTTAGTAATAAAGAACTTCTGCCACCTGAGTATGATGGTTGTTGTTAGGAAAAGCACCTGTGCAAAGGGAGGTGGCAGTAATTGTTTCAGTTGCAAGGTGAATTAGTTGTTGTTGTTTTTCACACCACAGGTTTATGAATTTAATAAGTTGTTGCCATTCAGTCCCTATTTGCAGCACTCAGTAATCCTTTGAAATACCCGACAAATCTGGAAGTGATCAACAGTATTTCCGACCTCCAGAATTTAACAGTTCAGGTTGTCTAGCATTTTGTTTTGCAGTGGCACTTGCACTGGTATCTCTGCAAAGCTGGCAGACTTTAAATCCACCAGTGAAAAAGAGCATTTTCCCCTTCAAGGGGAAGGAAAAAAAATCACCCCTCAAAACCTGGCAGATCTGGCTATAAGGTCCTTCCTCCATCCCATCTCTCCAGGCTTGTTTTTTGCAGTAGAGCAAGAGAGAACAAAATCGAATCCAAGTTACAAGAAATGTGACAATGATGGCTATAAAAGAAGTGACCAAAAGGAACAGAGTTTCTCCTTTATCTCCAACATTCAATATATGTGGTTCCAGAAAAAAAGAGCAAAAATAACAGTTCCACAACAGCTAGGATTACAAAATTCTGCTCACCCAAGGGTGGTAGAAGGCAGGGTAAATAGCACGGTTGGTGGAGGGGGAACGTATTCCCATCAGTTCCGGTACGGGGGCTGAAGAGATGCTGAAAAAGAGCTGCAGAAAAACCTGTGATTCTTTCAGATTCACCAGTGTTAGAAATCAACGTGCCAGTGTCAGGAAGATTCTGCCTTAGGTGCACCAGACAAAAGTCCCAGTTTCCTCAGAAAGAAGGGAATATGCAGAGGACCCTTGCATGGTGGGTCCTGCTTTTCATAGTAGGGAAGGTGGACAAGGAAAAGAGCTGCCACAGGGTCCCTCTATTCCCATCCATCCCTTCTTGATGGCCAACACAGTGAACTGCCACAGCCTTGCTTGGTAGGAGACTGATGCTGTGAAGGGAGCTTATCTGCAGAGGTTGAGCTACTAAGGGCAGACTGCAGTGAACCGTTTTCTGGAAGGTTCTGTTGCTTAAGGAAACCACCATGGAAAAGAGGTTACAGGTGGAAAGGCAGGTTTTGCCAGGGGTATTTACTTCATTGGTCTTCAGTAGTGGCTCACTTGGTAAAGAATCCACCAGTAATGCAGGAGACCTGGGTTCAATCCCTGGGTCAGGAAGATCCTCCAAAGAAGGGAATGGTTACCCTTTTCAGTAGAATTCCATGGACAGAGGAGCCTGGCGGGGTATAGTCCATGTGGTGGAAAAGAGTCAGACATGACTGAGTGACTAACACTTTCACCTTTTGCTTCATTGGTGTTCATAAAAAACAAAGGGAAGAGAACAGAGAAAAGGCAGCTAGTAACAATGTAGGAAGTGGGGTGCCTGTGCTTAAGGAAACCACCATGGAAAAGAGGTTACAGGTGGAAAGGCAGGTTTTGCCAGGGGTATTTACTTCATTGGTCTTCAGTAGTGGCTCACTTGGTAAAGAATCCACCAGTAATGCAGGAGACCTGGGTTCAATCCCTGGGTCAGGAAGATCCTCCAAAGAAGGGAATGGTTACCCTTTTCAGTAGAATTCCATGGACAGAGGAGCCTGGCGGGGTATAGTCCATGTGGTGGAAAAGAGTCAGACATGACTGAGTGACTAACACTTTCACCTTTTGCTTCATTGGTGTTCATAAAAAACAAAGGGAAGAGAACAGAGAAAAGGCAGCTAGTAACAATGTAGGAAGTGGGGTGCCTGGTGGGAAGTCCACCATAGTGAGTAGAAAAAAAGATTGGAGATTAACCAGTTGATCAACAAGATGGATGAGAAAGAGACCCACAAATATTTCCTAGGTACAGAAAAGAGCCTGCAATTGACATGTTGAAGACCATGTCAGTAGGGAATGGGTGAAGCTTCCTCCCTGATACCATAAGTGCCAGATCAGCTATATTCTAAAATCATATCACATTCACAACTTTGCTAAGCACAAAGAGTAGGAACACTGAAAATTGATGGGAATAAATATTTCAGCCAGAATCAAACATCTCTATGTAGAAATGGATAACCAATCATTTGGGCCATTACTGACTGAAACCCAGGAATACACACTTCGTAAAACTGGGAAGAGAATGAAGCAGAATAGTCTGCCATGTCATGTACAGCAAAGAGAAATTCTATTAGGAGTGGATGGCTCAATTTTGCTTCCTGTTGTATACCCGGGGCTCTACATGTCCTCTCAAACACTCTACTAGCCTTCTTAGATGCTGTTCCTCTCTCTTTCACTGAATTTGAGCATGTAGCTATGAGATGGTACAACTTCCAGAAATGGGGTTCTTGGTTCTTCTATAAAGGTACTGCGGACAGGTTTTGACACTATCAGCCATCTCTTCATAAGACAAACTACCAATTACACAGAGAGAGAAGCATCCCTAAATCTGTCACCATGAAGGCTGGGCAGCTTTGCTGCTGTGGCTCCGACTCCTTGCCCTCTGCCAGCCAGACAGGCTCCTTGGAGAACCTTGCCCTTGCCTATGTCTCCCACAACACGTGTTCTCAAGGTGGAGCCACAACACCTGGCACACCCAGGTCCTATGGAGCTGGGGTAGCATGTCATTGGGAAGTCCAGGTGTTCTTAATGAAACCATTTTTACTACAGGGAATTTCTGGCAGGTAAACAACGTTTATTCAGACTTGAGTATTTTACAGATTGTCTTAAAATGTAAAGAAATGAATTTGCTTTTTCAAGGAAAGCAAATACTTTTGTTGTGAATGGTAACACTCAAGTTTTCAACCAAATATTAGAATTTTGGAAAAAGTATCTCTGAAATCTTTAGAGCTTTCCAGTAAAGTTTTTGCTAATAAGCCTGATAGTAACATTGAAAAGTGAAAGTTGCTCAGTCGTGTCTGACTCTTTGTGACCCCATGGACTATACAGTCCATGGAATTCTCCAGGCCAGGATACTAGAGTGGGTAGTTGTTCCCTTCTCCAGGGGATCCTCCCAACCCAGGTCTCCTGCATTGTAGGCAGATTCTTTACCAGCCAAACCACCAAGGAAGCTGATATTAACATTACTTAATTTCATTTTAAAATGTATGTCAGCATTTGGCATATCTACATAACTCAGTGAACCAATATTTCTTTAATGACCATAATATAACATCACAAATGGATAGGGATGCAGTCAAACGGCAAGATGAATCAGTGGATTGTAACATAAGGAAGTGTAAAAAGTTAATTGATATGGTTTCACATTCCATATGCATCTAGTTTTAGAGAAACTGTTACCTACCTGTTCCTGTCAGGTTCCAACAAGGGTCTTTCTGGCCCAGTGTCCTTTGAGCCAATGAAGCGTTCCCATTTCAGCTCAAAAGCCATGGAAAGGTTTAGTTTCTGATCAAGGAAAGAAGAGATGTGAGTTAGCTAGCTCTACAGCAAGGGGCCCAAGCCTCCAGGATCTAATGCCTGATGACCTGAGGTGGAGCTGATGTAATATTAATAAAAATAAAGTGCACAATACATGTAATGCACTTGAATTATCCTCAAATCATCTCTTGCTCCCTGTCAGTGGAAAAATAGCCTTCCACAAAAGCAGTCCCTGGGGCTAAAAAGGTTGGGGATGGGCTGCAGCTGTACAATCTACTTCCAACAGGTCATGGGCAGGGCTTCTGTATCGGGTTCTTTAAAATACAGAGAGCAGAGAGCTGTGAATTGGGCACGGCTATGCTGCTCCAGCTCGTGATTTCAGTGCAGGCACAGCCTCTCAGCAAGCGGCGCCCACCATCTTGAATTCCAGTTTTTCCAGGGCGTTTCTGTGAGCTGATGCAGCCTTTCATTCCAGGATCTTTGGTTTGAATGTGGACAAATCCTCTGTACATGGCACCCTATGAGCAAGTGAAACCGGACTAAGCACAAAGGAGAAAGAAAAAAAGGTTAGACTTGATATTATTACACAAATTATATTTTTATTTCCTGGGAGTTTTTAATAGGCTTTGCCCCATGACAAAACTACTACTGTCAAATTCTTTATGGTTTCAAACATGTATATCCACTTATTTATGTGTGTGGCTGGCTTTTCCTCATGTACTTCAACTGAAGTAATGTATCACAGTTGACTGAATGTAGAAATATGAGAATCCAGTTATCTTGTAGTAGGCAAGTCTATAAGACATTTGCAAAACTGTAAAACAATGTCTCTATTCTCTAGTTTGGTTTTAGAATATTTGATGTTTATTTAAATGTTTTTGTGATAACATGGGTTTATTTTTATTTTATATAAAATAATATTTTTAAATTCCTCATTTTCATTTTTAACAGGGAAATATAAATAGGTATAACACCTAAAGAGAAAAAAATTCTCTTGGTTTGTAAGTATTTTTAAGACTATTTTTAAAAACCCTGGAGAAGGAAATGGAAACCCACTCCATTATCCTTACCTGGAAAATCTCATGGATAGAGGAGCCTGGTGGGCTACAATCCATAGGGTTGCACAGAGTCAGACATGACTGAGGTAAATCAGCAATATTATTTAAAAAGCCCTGAGAACTGAGAGCTTGAGTACTGCTGTGTATCAAAAAGAAAATAACATGATATATAATAATATTAAATTTTAAAATTTATTTTTAATTGGAGTATAATTTCTTTACAATATTGTGTTGGTTTCCACTGTACAACAATGTAAATCAACCATAACTGTATATATATATATATCCCCTTCCAGATGAGCCTCCCTCCCAACCCCCATCCCACCCCTCTAGGTCATCACAGAGCTGAACCACCCATGTTATATACTAACAGCAGCTTCCCACTGCTTTTTAACACATGATAGTGTATTTATGTTTATGCTACTCTCTGTTTGTCCCACCCTCTCCTTCCCTACTGTGTTCACAAGTCCTTTCTCTGTATCTCTGTGTCTATTCCTGCCCTGCTGTATTTGCTATACTACAAGTTGAAGAGTCCATTCATGAGACAAAACTTTAATAGAGTAGTATCATGATCCTCTTTCAGTCCCTCTCTGACTGAGAAAATCTGATTTAGGGAAAAAAAAAATTATAAAAATCTAAGGTGGAACTAAACACTTGCTATTGAAAATGTAATTACTAGTATTTCACGTCCTGGAGGTTTTTATCCCCTGCATTCACTGAACCTTAATTACTACCTACATTTCTCAAACTTAAGTGTAACCATCCACCAGAGACACCATGGCCTCACCCTGGACTTCTATCAGTGGGTTCATGATAATCAATCTACTTCCACTTTGGCTAACCTTGTTCCCAGAACCATAGTGAACTTTTTGTAAGACAATTTTTGTTTCACTGCTTCCCTAGTTAAAGTTTAGAAAAAGAAAAAAAAAAAGAAAAGGTTTTGTTTTTCTTTATGTTTATTTTGTTTGTTTGTTTGTTTCAAAGGTAGCAAACTCATCCCCCTTTCAATATGGTAACATAGCTATATATTATCTAGTCCTCCCAAGCCAATCAACCTTCTCTTCCTCTCCCCATCCTTGCTTACTTTGTTCCAGCCACATCTTTTTTTTTCTCATAAATGCCAAGATAATTCCTCACTCAGACATGTTCCCAAAACTCTAGTTAAGCAGGTATTCACAGGGCTCTGTTCGTTCTCATCTCAGCACATGTGTGCACCACTTTAATTGTACTCAGTACATCAGTACCTGTTACCATATGTATACTGTATATTGTATGTGTATTTATATGTATGTGTACATGTGTGTAGACGTGCATGTGCACGAACACATATACATAAACATAAGCATATATATAAGTATACATTGGGGATCCTTCTCTTTAGTTCTTCCATCCCAAGAACTGACACTTCTGCCCATATGGAAGGAAGAGAGAAACAACATCCTTTTCATTCAGATTCTACTGATAGAAGCCATATAAAATGATACTTTTGTTTGCATTAGTAATTACAGAGTAAAGTAACACAGAGCTTCCTAGTTGTCTAGTGGTAAAGAACCTGCCTGCCAATGCAGGAGACTTAAGAGATATGGGTTCCATCCCTGGGTTTGGAAGATCCCCTGGAGAAGAGCATGACAACCCACTCCAATATTCTTGCCTGGAGAATCCCATGGACAATGGAGCCTGGTGCGCTATGGTCCATAGGGTTGGGAAGAATTGGACACAACTGAAGTGACTTAGCATGCACACAAAGTATCAAAAACATATTCCAAAAGGTAAATATAAACTATTGCCTTATAACATCATTTACCTCGTTTTTTATTTTGTAATTAAAGAAACAAATAGAAATTAATGTAACTTAATTTCAAGTCACACAATAGAACAAAACTAAATTTCAACAATTGCCCATTTAAATGACTCTAAGAATAATAGGATATTAAATATAAAAAAATAGTTTGCCCTAAATTGCCATTTCTCTTTCATGAAGTCTGCCACTTTCTATCCAATATTTTGAATGTAAAAATGAAAGTTAAAAGAATATTGTTATTTTGAAATGAAGTATTAAGAAGAATAAATTTAATGGTGATTTCAAACCTTTACCACATCAATTGTTAAAGAGAAAATGAAGAGTGATTACAGTCACACACTTGGTTTGAATAATATGTAAAAAAAAAAAAGAGAAAAACAATATGAAACTGTTCTAATCATCAAGGAATTTTGTCAAGGAAGCAAAGCATTTAATGGACAAAGTCTCAATCTATTCAAATCAAACTATACTCTGTAGTTCAAAGAATACCCCTAATCTTCTCTATTTCATATATTCTAAGCAAATCTTGGGTTTATTAATCATGATCCAGCAATCTTTTCCTCACCTATGACGTTACTTAAGTATCTATTAGTCTTTCGGTTCAGTTCAGTTCAGTTCAGTCACTCAGTCGTGTCCAACTCTTTGCGACCCCATGAATCGCAGCATGCCAGGCCTCCCTGTCCATCACCAACTCCCGGAGTTCACTCAGACTCATGTCTGTCGAGTCAGTGATGCCATCCAGCCATCTCATCTTCTGTCATCCCCTTCTCCTTTAGGCTTCCCTTAAATACATAAAAATCTAATTTGCAATTCATAATGATAATAATGAGAAATAAAAGGTATAATTATAAACACAAAATTATCCACTTAGAGCATTGCCTTGATTAAATTACATTTTATAGATCCATTTACTTGTTTAAAATTTGCAAAAGAGTAATATCTGGACTTTTTCTGTTTATTAAGAACATAAAATTGCAGTAGTCATGATTATCTTAGAAAAGCCAAATGCTTCCTTAAAAGTACATTACTATGTTTTAATGGTTACTATAGGCATAATATTATTTTACATTTAGTTTGATAATATGGGTCATGTAAGACAAAAAGTAACTTAATGTCAAATGAAAACTGAAATAAATGTAAATATATTATTGAACTGAAAATGAAATGAAATCCAATTTTATTTTTAGAAAACAAAATGACTACCATTTTAATTTAAAAAAATGATGAGCTGGTTATTATAATTGCCTAGTAAGTCTATAGATACGCTGCTTGGGGTTATCACTATAATAACCTTAATTATTGTCTTTGGAATCTGAACAAATTATCTGTGCTTTAGCTCAGCTGATGATCAAATGGAAACATTTTCATAGTGCTAAGTTGCAAATTCAGTGACAAAAAAAGCTGCAAATAAGACATTTTGTAGCAATTTCATATTTTGAGATTGCTAATCATCATCCATATAATCTTTCTGCTTCTACAGTTTCAAAGGTTTATTAGAGATCTACAGGACAGGCAGATATAAAATATCTGGGTCACAGCAGCTTACAACTGCTATTGATTCTCTGTGCAACTTCGGTAGGATGAAAAAGGAGTATATAAATGTGGTGCTCTGTAGGGGAAAGTTTCAGCATTCAAAAACCAGCTGGGATTAGGTGTAGTTTTCATCAATTTAAAGTAAATGAAAATCATCGTGTAAAAGATGTGAAAGAGAGTTTTAATTGAGTTTTCTGTGTAATAAAACTTAAAAGGCAAAATGTCAGCCTGTCTGTTTTCCTAAGCTCTACTTTATCTTTCTACTTTATAATTTTTTTTTAATGAACTCCCCAGGATTGTCAAAATTATTTCCACATTTATTTCCAAAGTGCATACACACAACCTTCTTTAAAAAAAAATGTTTTAAATTATAGTTGATTAACAATGTTAACTTCTGCAGGACAGCAAAGTGATTCATATATATGTGTATATGTATCTTATTTTTTAAAATACTCTTTTCCATTATGGTTTATCATAGGGTACTGAATGTATTTCTCTATGCTAAGTCTAGGACCTTGCTGTTTATTCATATATAATAGCTTATATCTGCTAACCCCAACCTCCCAGTTCATCCCTTCCCCAACACCCTCTCCCTTAACAATCACAAGTCTGTTCTCTGTGTCTGTGAGGTCTGTTTCTGATTCATAGATACATTAACTTGTGTCATATTTTAGATTTCACATGTAAATGATATTATATGGTATTTGTCTTTCTCATTCTGACTTTGATTGGCACTGAAATGTTGCCAGGCTGATTCTGTAATATTGGTATATTGTCTGTGAGCATTTGATGCACTGTATTTCAAACAGTTTGCCCTTGAATAAAACACATAAATTTAAAGGAAGTATAGGGAATTACCTGGCAGTCCAGGGGTTAAGACTCTGTGTTTTCATTGTGAGGGCCCTTGATCAATCCTTGATCAGGGAACCAAGTTTCTACAAGCTGCACAGTATGGTCAAAAATAAAGAAAAAAAAAAACAAACTATAGTTGTTTGGGTTAGTAGGTATAGGAGAATAGAGATATAGGGCTCAGTAAACTCGGGCTCAGTAAACTCAGATGCAGAAACTAATGATTGCATTAAACAAGATGTGTATCAAAGAGCACAGTTACACAACCATCTTAAGAAAGAGAGATACCTTTTCAGTTAAAAAATAGGACATGTGCTGGGGTCCAGCCCTGGTGGATCCAGGGTAATTCAAAGCAGGGATGGAGTTGGTGTCTTAGAAAATAATTATTTAATTAGAAATATAAAGAGATTAGGAAAGAATAGTATAGTAGGAAAATTAGTGGAGAAAAGAGGCTGAATAACTTGGTTTACGTGGAAAGCTAATAAAACCTCGAGACAAGAGGTTTGCACCATCTATGTAGGCCACTGGCGCCCGCTTGAATAGCAGAGGGTGCCTTGCCTTGGGCTCCCTCTCACTTGGGTCTTAGAAGCCAGGGCAAGTAAGTAAACATGGTGAGCCTCCACACCCCAAATGGGAATTCAGACAGAAAAGGAGAGGGAGGGAGAGGGAGAAAGAGAGAGAGAAAAAGTTGACATGGGGGAGCCAGATTTCCAAGAAACCAGTTCAAGAAGCTGGTCTGAGAAACTGGTCCATCCTTTATTGTTCAGGAAAGCTTTTTATACTTTTGGTTATACATAGAGATCAATGGATAATACAAAATTATGCCACGTTAGCAGGCTATTTCAGACCCCTCTCTCCTTGGGGACCCCTAGACTTCTTATCAACCTGCCTAGGAAATGACTCTCTCAATATACAACATCATTCTTATCATCACTAGGGCCAAAGGTCATGTCTACTAGGGCCTGACTCTGACCCTCACTAGGGACTGATTTCGTCCTCACTATGGCCTCACACATGTCCTCACTACGTCCTCATGATAGTCCTCACTCTGGCCTCACTCAGGTTCTCTCTGGCATCACTCTGGTCCTCACATTGGTCCTCTCTACAGCCTCACTCTGTTCTCACAGTGTCTCTGTTTGGTCCTCACTGGCCTGATTCTTGTCCTCATTACGGTCTCAATCTAGTCCTGTCTATAGCCTGACACTTTGCCTCGCTGGCACCTAACCCTTGTCCTCACTGGGCCCTGATTCTGTTCCTCACGGCTCTGATGCGAGTCCTCACTACAGCCTGGCTCTGGTCCTCACTATTGCCTGACCTTTGTCCTCACTAGGGCCTGACTCTCATCTTCATATTTTTCTGACTCTTGTCCTCTCTACCTCCTGAATCTTGTCCTCATTAGTCACTGACTCAGGTTTTCACGGTGCCCTGAGTATTGTCCTAACTGAGCACTAATTATGGTCCTCACTAGGGCCTGACNTTTGTCCTCACTAGGGCCTGACTCTCATCTTCATATTTTTCTGACTCTTGTCCTCTCTACCTCCTGAATCTTGTCCTCATTAGTCACTGACTCAGGTTTTCACGGTGCCCTGAGTATTGTCCTAACTGAGCACTAATTATGGTCCTCACTAGGGCCTGACACTCTTCCTCAATTTGTCCTGACTCTTGTCCTCAACAGGGCCTGACTCTGTCATCTGCCTGACACTTTGTGTCACCACTTCCTGACTCATTGATTCACTGGCCCATGAAACTCGTCCTCCCTGGAGACTGACACTGCTCCTCACTGGGCTCTGATTTTGGTCCTCACTACAGCCTGACTCTGGTCCTGACCACATCAAGACTCTTGTTTCAATAGGGCCTAATTGTCATGCTCACAAGGACCTGATTTTCATCCTCTACACCCTAACTCTCTTCCTCTCTAGGCACTGATTCTGTTCCTCACTGGATCTGATCCTGGTCCACTCTATGGCTTGAATCTGGTCCTTTCTACATCCTGAATCTGATCCTGTATACAGTCTGACTCTGGCCTGACAATCCAACTCTTTGCCTCGCCATTGCCTGACATTTTGTTTCACTGGGTATGACTTTGGTCCTTCCTGACCTTTGACTCCCTATGCCCTGACTCTTTGGCTCACTGGGAATTGACACTAGTCCTCAGTGGGCACTGATGCTGGACATCACTGCAGCCTTAATACGGCCCTCACTATGCCCTGATTCAGGTCCTCATTACAGTCTGAGTCTCATCCTACTAAGGCCTGGCTGTTGTCTCGCCTCTGCCCTGCCACTTGTCCTAACTACATCTGACCCTGGACCTCAGTGTGCCCTGAGTCTCATCCTCATTGCGCCCTGATTCTGATCCTCACTACCTCTTGGCTCTGATCCTCACTAGGGCCTGACTCTCATCAGTTTGGCCTGACTCTCATTTCCCCACGGCCTGACTATCATCCTNCCTCAGTGTGCCCTGAGTCTCATCCTCATTGCGCCCTGATTCTGATCCTCACTACCTCTTGGCTCTGATCCTCACTAGGGCCTGACTCTCATCAGTTTGGCCTGACTCTCATTTCCCCACGGCCTGACTATCATCCTCATCATGGCCTGACTCTGTCCTCCATGGCCTGAGACTTTGTGTGGCCACGACCCGACTTTCCCTCACTCTGTCATAAACCTTGTTCTCATTGAACACTGACACTGCTGCTCACTCAGTGCTGAATCTGGTCCTTTCTACTGCCTGACCCTGGCCCTAAGTGGCCCCTCACTCTGGTCATCTCTAAGGCCTGGCACATTGCCTCACTTTGACTCTGCACCTCATTAGGCCCTGACTCTGGTCCTCACACTGACTGATTCTCTTCTCACTACAGCATGACCATCATCATCACTAGGGCTTGAACCCCGTGTCTGAAAGGGCCTGACTCTTGTCTTCAGTACCACTAGACTCTCATCCTCACTTTTACCTGACTCATCCTCACCACGGCCTGAATCTGTACTCTATGGCCTGCCACTTTGCTTCACCTTGACCTGACATTTTGTTTCACTGGGCTTGACTCTGGTCCTTCCTGTGCCCTGACTCTTTGGCTCACTAGAGCCTGACTCTTTACTTCACTGGGATCTGACACTGGTCCTCCACGGACACTGAAAGGTTGTTGCTGACCCAAGAAAAGATGCCGGGATTCTTGACCTCCAGAGGAGAAGAATTCAATCCAGGGCTAGAGACAAGGCTTGATCGCTCAGAGCTGTTGTTTAATAAAGTTTTATTAAAGTATAAAAGAGATAGAAAAAGCTTCTGACATAGGCATCAGAAGCGGGCAGAAAAAGTACCCCCCTGCTAGTCTTCAGCTGGATATATATAGTCACTGCTGCTGCTAAGTCACTTCAGTCGTGTCCAACTCTGTGTGACCCCATAGACGGCAGCCCACCAGGCTCCCCCATCCCTGGGATTCTCCAGGCAAGAACACTGGAGTGGGTTGCCATTTCCTTCTCCAATGCATGAAAGTGAAAAGTGAAAGTGAAGTCGCTCAGTCGTGTCTGACCCTCAGCGACCCCATGGACTGAAGCCTACCAGGCTCCTCCGTCCATGGGATTTTCCAGGCAGGAGTACTAGCAGTCTGTTAATGAAAGAAAGGAATGTCTTAAAACTCAGAATGGCACCAAGCCCCTCATCCATAAGATGTATTTTGGGATAATCTTGACACCAGATGATTCATCCTGGACCGTAAAATGACTGACCTGAATCTTGTAGAAGGGCAGATTACCATATAAGTAATTTCAATTACACAGATTAGGGGAACAATGTCAGAGTATAACATACTGGTTTGTCAAGTAGGTTCTGAGCCATTAGGTGGAACCGACTTGAAGACAGAGTTTGGGGTAAATGCATAGTACATTAACATAGCTTAAGACAAACATTTCCATAAGAAAAATGCATTGGTTAATTCAAGGTTTGAGAATAGTTAACTTCAGGTGAAACCAGGTGTCATTATGGCAACACAGTATTTTAAGAGAAACCTCCTCTTAAATTGGTATAGAGAAGGAAAAATATCACTTGTTTATTTCAACTCCTGCCGCTTTAGAGAGATAAAAATGTCTGACACTTGCAGCCTATTTCCTCCATTTGGAGACCCCTGGCCTTCCTGCCTGTTACCCTTGCAGCACTGATGCTGGACATTGCTTGGCCTGAATATGGTCCCCACTTTGTCCTGATTCTGGTCCTCACTAGGGTCTGAGTCTCATCCTCACTAGGGCCTAAGTGGGCACGAAGGTCAGTCCCTATTGAAGGCGAGTCATCCATAATGTGGACCACAGTCAGATCATACTTAAGACCATATCAGGGCCCAGTAATGAACAGTGTCAACGTGCAGTGAGGACCAGAGTCAGGCCATATTGAGGGTCAGAATGAGGCACAGTGTGAACCAGACACAGGTTCCAGTGAGGAACCAACACAGGATCCTATGAGGAGCAGAGTCCTATGCAGTGAGGCAAAACACACTGCACCCTGACACTCGTCCTCACTAGATGCTGACTCTTGACCTCAGGGTGCCCCGAGTCTCCTTCTCACTGGGTAATGATTCTGGCCTACATGTTGACTGTGAACTTCACTAGGGCTTGACTCTGTCTCCTCACTTTGGCCTGATTCTCATCCTCACTAGTGCTTGACTCTCATCCTTACTTTGGATGACAATTTCCAAGTAGTGGGTTACTCTCAGCAGTCAGAATGCTGGGAAACCTATGTTCCTTCACTGAATGAATGGCAATAAATAGACTGTTTTCCAGGCAACTATTGTTCAGCAACTGTCTAGATTCTAAGATGTGAGAACACCACGTTTCCACAGAGGCCCTAATCTCCAGAGTCACAGCCAGGATGTTTCCCTGCAATTTCTGAGCCTTGTGAACACATTCCTGAGTCATATTGGGACTACCCATGAGGAAACAGGCTGCAGGAGTNAGATGTGAGAACACCACGTTTCCACAGAGGCCCTAATCTCCAGAGTCACAGCCAGGATGTTTCCCTGCAATTTCTGAGCCTTGTGAACACATTCCTGAGTCATATTGGGACTACCCATGAGGAAACAGGCTGCAGGAGTGTGTCTGACAGAGCTGAGTGCCAAACTATTTTACCTAGTTTAATTGACATTCCACTGGAAGTGATCTTGCTGCAAGGAGTTGCAAGCCACCTGCCTGCTTCAGAAATCCCAGTGTTTTAGCCATAGATATTGCTGTCATAAGTGGGAAAACAGCAATTGGATTGATTTTCAAGCAGCTGCTAAGCCCTGGCCTACTATGGCCAACAGAGAGAAAATTTTAATTTTGCAACAAGGTCCAGTATCCAGGTTCACACTCAGTATGTGCTCCTGCAGTATCCAAGAATTTTCCAGGCTGACCTAGGATCACTGGATCATTCTTACAGAGAAAACTTTATGGGACAGATATTTTGATGTTTGTTTGCTTTTCCCTTTGAGTGTGGGGACGTCCCTACTGGAACACAGGTGAGGAGATATTTTTATTTAAAAATGACCTCCAGGCAAAGATTTCTAACTAGTGGGTTACTCTCAGCAGACAGAATGCTGGGAAACCTATGTACCTTCGTTGAATGAATGGCAATAAATACAGTGGTTTTCAGGCATGTTATTTCAGCAATAGTCTAGATTCTAAAATGTGAGGTCACCACGTTTCTGCAGAGAGCCTAATCTCCAGAGTCACAGTCAGGATATTTCCTTGCACTTTCTGAGCCTTGTGAACACATTCCTGAGTCATATTGGGACTACCCATGAGGAAACAGGCTGCAGGAGTGTGTCTGACAGAGCTGAGTGCCAAACTATTTTACCTAGTTTAATTGACATTCCACTGGAAGTGATCTTGCTGCAAGGAGTTGCAAGCCACCTGCCTGCTTCAGAAATCCCAGTGTTTTAGCCATAGATATTGCTGTCATAAGTGGGAAAACAGCAATTGGATTGATTTTCAAGCAGCTGCTAAGCCCTGGCCTACTATGGCCAACAGAGAGAAAATTTTAATTTTGCAACAAGGTCCAGTATCCAGGTTCACACTCAGTATGTGCTCCTGCAGTATCCAAGAATTTTCCAGGCTGACCTAGGATCACTGGATCATTCTTACAGAGAAAACTTTATGGGACAGATATTTTGATGTTTGTTTGCTTTTCCCTTTGAGTGTGGGGACGTCCCTACTGGAACACAGGTGAGGAGATATTTTTATTTAAAAATGACCTCCAGGCAAAGATTTCTAACTAGTGGGTTACTCTCAGCAGACAGAATGCTGGGAAACCTATGTACCTTCGTTGAATGAATGGCAATAAATACAGTGGTTTTCAGGCATGTTATTTCAGCAATAGTCTAGATTCTAAAATGTGAGGTCACCACGTTTCTGCAGAGAGCCTAATCTCCAGAGTCACAGTCAGGATATTTCCTTGCACTTTCTGAGCCTTGTGAACACATTCCTGAGTCATATTGGGACTACCCATGAGGAAACAGGCTGCAGGAGTGCGTCTGACAGAGCTGAGTGCCAAACTGTTTTTATCTAGTTTAATTGACACTCCACTGGAAATGATCTTGCTGCAAGGAGTTACAATCTGCCTGATTGCTTCAGAAATCCCAGTGTTTTGACCAAAGATATTGCTGTCATAATTTGGAAAACAGCAATTGGACTGATTCTCAAACAACTGCTAAGCCCCAGCCTACTATGGCCAACAGAGAGAAAATGCTAATTTTGCCAACAAGGTCCAGTATCCAGGTTCATACTCAGTATGTGTTCAAGCACTATTCAAGAATTTTCCAGACAGACTTAGGATCACTGGATCCCTCCTACAGAGAGCTTCATGGAACAGATGCTTTGATGTTTGTTTGCTTTTCTCTGTGAGTGTGGGGACTTTCCCTATGGGAACACAGGGGAGGGGAAATTGGTACTCAGAAACTGTTAGGTAGGTAGAACAGGGAAAAGGAGTCCAAAATGGCGGTGGCTACAGACAAGGAAGGGAAAAGCCCACAAAAATGAAACAAAAGGACCTGAGTGAAGACCTCAGGTAAAACAAACAACACTCCTGGCTGGCCCAAAGTACATAGGACAGGCCCAGGGAGAGATAAACAAATAAACAGAGGAGCCAGAGCCAGCTCTCTCTCTCTCTCTCCCACGCGCTGGGGCACTCTTCTCCTTGTGTCTTTGGATCGATGTGCCCTCATGCCACAAAGATGGATTTTCCTGCTATCTTCTAAATAAAATAGAGCTGTAACACTGAGCTGTAACACTGATTTGTCTAAGAGCTATAACATGGTCCATTCGAGACCTGAGAACTATAACATGGTCTATCCAAGACCTGAGAGCTGTGACCCGCCGAGGGGGCTTTAATGTCCGTCACTCCAAATCTTTGTTGTGACAAGACAAAAAAACTGAGGAACATACACTCACGTGACATCTATGGTGCTGTGACTCGGATGTAACCTGACTGAAACAACCTCCGCGTAGAAGAGGCCAAGCACAGCCAGAGCCCAACTCAGCCGAGCTCTTGCGGTAGAGGCGGAATGTGAAGAAAATCCAGCGCAAGGGAAGGCCCATCGTGCTGGAAACCAGGACAGCGGAAAGCCCATGTGGTCCAGTCTCAGATCCCAGAAGACCTCTAGCTAAGGTAAGAGGTCCTCGCTCCTCTGGCTGGAGGAACATGCCTAGCGAAATCTTAATTCCTTTACAATCTCTCGTTTCTTGTTTTCTTGAACCTCCTGCAAACAGGCGGGTGGCAGGGGACACAATTGAGGGACTCTGGAGAGGCTACTCCTCAGCATGTCTCAAAAGCACTATCTGCTGAGCCCCAGTAGCTGTTACACAAGCTGGTGGGGGTTCTTCTGTCCCTTCTCTTCTCTGTGTCAAGGAGCAGACCAAAGAAACGGTGAGCACCGGTCAGATATTTAGCAAATTTTCCGGCGGGCTATGAAGGGGATTCCTGGGCACATTTTTCCCACTGCTTTTTCCTCCTGTCCTTCAGCTCTCTCCCGGGACTCAAGCCCAGCCAAAACTAATAAAGTTCAGGCTCTGAGGTCTCATTACAAAGATTCATTGAGAGTCAAAGCGATAGATAAGAGGAAGACTTGTTAAGATTCAGAGAAAAGCACTGCACTCTACAGGGTACTGGTCATTGAATGCGGCCTCGCTAGGTTTCGCGAGAGGGGTGAATTCATATGCTAATGAATGGGAGGATCACCCCAGCCATTGGGGAACCACCCACTCCTCCATCTCTTTCACAGTGCCTTGGAGCTGTCCTGTCACCTCTGGGTGTGTCTGTTGGCTTATAGATTGGAGGTTAAGTTTTACTTAAATTTGACTTGTCATCTTAGACTCAATTAATTTTAATTGGTTTACATACAGTCAACAAAAACAAGACCAGGAGCTGACTGTGGCTCAAATCATGAACTCCTCATTACCAAATTCAGACTTAAATTGAAGAAAGTAGGGAAAACCGCTAGACCATTGAGGTATGACCTAAATCAAATCCCTTATGATTATACAGTGGAAGTGAGAAATAGATTTAAGGGCCTAGATCTGATAGATAGAGTGCTTGATGAACTATGGAATCAGGTTCATGACCATTGTACAGGAGACAGGGATCAAGACCATCCCCATGGAAAAGAAATGCAAAAAAGCAAAATGGCTGTCTGGGGAGGCCTTACAAATAGCTGTGAAAAGAAGAGAGGTGAAAAGAAAAGATATAAGCATCTGAATGCGGAGTTCCAAAGAATAGCAAGAAGAGATAAGAAAGCCTTCTTCAGCGATCTGCAAAGAAATAGAGGAAAACAACAGAATGGGAAGGAAATACTCTTTAATATCCAACCCCTAATCCTACCTAGTACTAGTCACACTGGAGATCTCGGGGACATCCAAACTCCAGTCTGGGGGTCCCAGGAGGTCAGCACACCTTGACGTGCATAGGGATCTGGTCCTCGAAAGGTTGACACGCCTCAACCTGCTTGGGGATCTGCCAGTCCCAGGGGTCCCAGGAGGTCATCACGCCTCGACCTGCCCAGGGACCCAATTCTCGGGAGGCTCTCACACCTCGGCCTGCCTGGGGATTCGATCTCTAGGAGGCTGTCATGCCTCAGCCTACCTGGGGATCTGCGCCCTGACCTGGGGATGCCTGGCTCTCAGGTTGCAACAGCTATGGGTAGGATAAGCTTCAGAAAGACTCACCCCTAAGGAAGTCCACCCATGAAAATTGAAAGAGATAATTTTCTAATCTGTGTGAAGGCAGGACTGAAAGCAGCCCAGCAAAAAGTAATTAGCTATGCCCGGGTCTCAGCAATAACTCAAGAGCCCAATGAGAACCCCATTGCCTTTCTGGAAAGGCTAAAAGAGGCACTCCAAAAGTTTACCAATCTGGACTTATACGAGGGACAAGTGATTTTAAAGGACAAATTCCTGTCCCAATGTGCATCAGATATCAGAATTAAGTTACAACAGCTACAACAGCAGGACCCCGCTGCCTCTTTAGATGAGATGGTCCAGAGAGCCACCAATACCTTTTATAACAGAGAACAGGAGAAGGAGGCCAAGGCCCAGGAGAAGGAGCGAAAGAAAGAGACAAGGCATGCCCAGATGCTAGCCGCCCTCCAGAAAAGCCCTATAGCAAACCCCGAGTTCTTGAAGGACAAGGCACGAGACAAATGCCTGATCTGTAGACAAGTGCGGCATTGGGCCAAAGAGTGTCCAAACCATGACAAGTCTCCTAGAACAGCTTGCCACAAATGCCATCAACTGGGACATTGGGCGGCACTCTGCCCTCGGGACCCAAGAGCCTCAAGGTCAAGCGCCAAGCTTACCCTCACGATGGTTCAAGAGGACTAAAGCAGCCTGCTTCAGCCAGCCCGCCTGTCACAGATAACCATCACAGGGCTAGAGCCAAGGGTGCAACTGGATGTAGCAGGTCAGTCTGAGAATTTCTTGGTTGACACAGGTGCTATCTACTCTGTCTTGATCTCCTACTCCGGAGCCTTCTCCCAAACCTGTACCATTTTGGGTGCTACAGGAAAAGCAACTACTAAAAGATTCACCCGAGCACTTCTTTGTTGCTGGGATGGACAAATATTTTCCCACCAGTTTCTAGTGGTCCCTGAGTGTCCTACTCCCTTATTGGGAAGAGAGATACTCACTAAACTGGGAACCACCCTTGTGACGGGAAGTGCCCCCCAACCCCCCAGAGCCCTGCAGCTCCTGGTTACTACTGAAGAACCCACTACACCTTCAATAGAGAGGGACCAAAAACCATGGGAAGACAAAATTAACCCCCAGGTGTGGGAGCAGGGGATTCCTGGACGAGCCTACCAAGTCGAACTGGTCATCATTGTCCTCTGAGATCCCACTCAGTTTCCTAACTGGAAACAATACCCTCTCAAAAGAGAGGCTTGGGAGGGACTACAGCCTTTAATAAATAAATTCCTTGCTTGTGGGCTATTGGTCCCCACCAGTTCACCATGTAACACCCCAATCCTCTCAGTAAAGAAAAAAGATGGAAGCTGGCACATGGTTCAAGATCTCCGGGTCATAAATGAAGCTATAGTCCTCCTCCATCCCACAGTACCCAATCCCTATGTAATCTTGGGGAAAATCCCACCCAGTGCCAAGAGGTTTACAGTCTTAGATCTCAAAGATGCATTTTTTTTTGCATACCACTGGCTAAAGAATCCCAATATCTTTTTGCTTTTGAGTGGGAGGCCCCAGGAGAAAAACACCAACAGATGACTTGGACAGGATTACCTCAGGGGTTCGGAGATAGCCCCCACCTGTTTGGACAGGCCCTTAGCTGGGACCTCCTAGATCTGGACCTGGGACCTAATGGGAAAATATTACAATATGTACATGACTTACTCAGCTTCTCTCCAGATGAGAAAAATACCCAAGAACACGCAATTCAGGTTCTAAACTTCTTGGCAGAAAGGGGATATAAAGTCTCCCGTGTTAAGGCACAGATGGTTAAGACAAAGGTCATTTACCTGGGAGTTCAGATTACACACGGGTCCAGGAGGCTGTCCTCAGATTGGGTACAAGGAATCCTCCAGTTGTCCTCCCCCACGACTTGAAAACAATTGCAAGCTTTCCTGGAACTAACTGGATATTGCAGAATCTGGATGCCCAACTAGGGTCTAATTGCCCAGCCCTTATATGAAAGCTTAAAGGGAAGAGATGATTCAATCCCACTGATGTGGGGAGCTCCTCAAAAGGAGGCAGAGGCTACACTAAGACAGGCCCTAACTCAGGCACCTGCCTTGAGGCTGCCAGACCCAGAAAAATCATTCCAACTTTATGACGATGAAAGAGAGGGAATAGCCTTGGGAGTGCTAACTCAAAGATTAAGATCTGAGCCCCAGCCTGTAGCNAGGCTACACTAAGACAGGCCTCAACTCAGGCGCCTGCTTTGAGGCTGTCAGACCCAGAAAAAGTATTCCAACTTTATGTCCATGAAAGAGAGGGAATAGCCTTGAGTGTTAACTCAAAGGTTGGGATCTGAGCCCCAGCCTGTAGCTTACTTATCCAAAAACCTCAATCCAACTACCCAAGGCTGGCCCCCTTGCCTTAGAAATCTTGCAGCTATTGCAATCATGATAGAAGATGCTTTAAAACTCTCCTTTGGGGGCAAACTAACTATCTTTACCAGCCACCAAGTAAAACAACTCCTAAATGGGAGAGGCCATTTATGGATGTCTGATCAAAGAATCCTCAGATATCAAGTAATGCTGATGGAAAATCCAGGCCTCACTATATCCCCTTGTGAGGTTCTTAACCCAGCCACCCTTCTGCCTACCCCCGAGGGCTCTCTCCCCTTTCACTCTTGTCTAGAAACCTTGGACCACTGGACAAAACCCCAAGAGGGATGGTCAGAAGATCCTCTGACCAATCCTGAGGAAATCTGGTACACTGATGGGAGCAGCTTTGTCTTGGATAGAAAAAGAAGAGCCGGGTATGCAGTAGTCTCCAATTTTGAGACCATAGAGGCTAAGCCTCTGCCACCAGGTACTTCAGCCCAACTAGCTGAGCTCATAGCCCTGACTCAAGCTTTAGAGCTGGGAAAAGAAAAAAAAAATAGCCATTTACACTGATTCCAAGTATGCCTTTCTGGAGCTACATGCACATGCGGCTATTTGGAAAAAAAGGGGGCCACTTGATCACCCGAGGGTCCCCAATCAAATATGGTGATCAGATTCTTCGACTCCTGGAGGCAGTCCATCTGCCCACTGAGGTTTCAGTCTCCCACTGTAAAGGACACCAAAAAGGGAGCACAGAAGTGGCACGAGGGAACCAAGCAGCTGATCAGGCAGCTAGGAGAGCAGCATTACAGAATCATGAGCTAATAGGGGTTGCCACCCTAGTTCCACAGACTAATTTGCCAGAAAATCCTTCATATACTGAAGGTGAGACTCTTAAAGCTAAGAGCGAGGGCTTTCAAGAAGATCATATGGGGTGGTTCCAAAAGGAGGGACTCCTTTTTCTGCCTAGGAACCTCCAATGGAAGTTGGTTAACTCCTTACATGCCACTACTCATTTAGGAGAAAAGGCCCTCCAAAGATTATTAGAAAGGTCCTTCAGAGGAACAGGCTTCCAAACAACTATAAGACAGGTGGTGTCTTCTTGTCCCACTTGCCAATTAAACAACCCCCAAGGAGCTCAAAAACCCCAGCTGGCCCAGCCCATCCAACGACGTGGGACCTACCCAAGAGAGGACTAGCAGATGGACTTCACCCAGATGCCAGTTTTCAAGGGTATAAATACCTATTAGTCATGATAGATACATTTACAGGATGGGTTGAAGGCTTTCCCATCCAGACTGAGAAGGCTGAGGAGGTGGTAAAAAAACTGCTCCATGAAATCATTACAAGATTTGGTCTGCCCAGGCCATTACAAAGTGACAATGGGACATCATTTACTTCTAAGGTCACCCAAGGGGTCTAGAAAGCATTGGGCATTACTTATTATCTCCATTGTGCCTGGAGGCCTCAATCTTCGGGAAAAGTAGAAAGAGCCAATCAATTCTTAAAATCAGCAATAAAAAAGATAACCCAGGAGACCTCCCTGGGATGGAAAGAGGCTTTACCGATAGCTCTTCTCCGCACCCACATTGCCCCTAAAGAACAGCTTGGTCTTAGTCCTTATGAGATGCTATATGGGAGACCTTTTGGTTATGTCAATGACCTCTTCCTAGATCCAGAGGTTCAGACTCTCCAGTCTTATACCATGGCCATTGGACAATTCCAACAGGATATATGCTTGTGGGGTATAAACCAGGACCCAAAAGATTCTAAGGAGTCATCACTATATGCTCCAGGGACTCAAGTCTTAATTAAAGTCTGGAAAGATGGGTCCCCAAAAGCTCAACTCGAGCCCACATGGAAGGGCCCCTACCCTGTAATACTTTCTACCCCCACAGCAGTCAAGGTACCAGGACATGACACCTGGATTCACTACTCAGGAGTCAAGCCGTGGAAGAAAACAGAAAAGGACACTCAATACACCTGTGAGCCCCTGAGAGATCTCAGATACCTATTCAGGACTACCAATGAGTGCCATTCTAACGAACACCCCCAAAATCTAGTTTCTGGGGATAAGACTTCTCAAGATAGCTCTAAAGAGCCAACACAGCTTGACAGAGATTATACTCCAAAACAGACAGGAGATAGATCTTCTGATCCCTGAACAAGGAGGGACTTGAGCTGTGGATGTGAATTTAAAATTGACTAATACCCCTACTAGTCCTTGTTATGCTATATTAATGAAGCTTATGATTATTCCATGTACTGTCAATTGTCTAACATGTGTTGTCTCTGCCCAGGTCAACAAGCTACAACATACAGTGCCAGTTCAACAAAGATGTAAAACTACAGCCAACCACAGAAAATATCACTCACCCTTAAATGGACACCATTATAAGGATTGTGGATGTGAATTTAAAATTGACTAATACCCCTACTAGTCCTTGTTATGCTATATTAATGAAGCTTATGATTATTCCATGTACTGTCAATTGTCTAACATGTGTTGTCTCTGCCCAGGTCAACAAGCTACAACATACAGTGCCAGTTCAACAAAGATGTAAAACTACAGCCAACCACAGAAAATATCACTCACCCTTAAATGGACACCATTATAAGGACTCTGAGGCTTGAAGACTAGAGCAAGAGGGGGAGGCCCAATACCCCTCGCTGCCCCAGTTCAGCAGGAAGTAGACAGAAAGACCTCAACGCCCCTATTCCCAAAGAATTGGGCCTCCCATCTCTTGAGGGGGGAATGTTAGGTAGGTAGAACAGGGAAAAGGAGTCCAAAATGGCGGTGGCTACAGACAAGGAAGGGAAAAGCCCACAAAAATGAAACAAAAGAAGGACCTGAGTGAAGACCTCAGGTAAAACAAACAACATTCCTGGCTGGCCCAATTTACATAGGACAGGCCCAGGGAGAGATAAACATATAAATAGAGGAGCCAGAGCCAGCTCTCTCTCTCTCTCTCTCTCTCTCTCTCTCTCTCTCTCTCTCTCTCTCTC
>SJYX01002966.1:165101-212887 GCA_006410675.1 Oreotragus oreotragus | reverse complement strand
CAGCCATTCTGACTGGTGTGAAGTGGTATCTCATTGTGGTCTTGATTTGCATTTCTCTGATAATGAGTGACGCTGAGCATCTTTTCATGTATTTGTTAGCCATCTGTATGTCTTCTTTGGAGAAATGTCTATTTAGTTCTTTGGCCCATTTTTTGATTGGGTCGTTTATTTTTCTGGAATTGAGCTGTATAAGTTGCTTGTATATTTTTGAGATTAGTTGTTTGTCAGTTGCTTCATTTGCTATTATTTTCTCCCATTCAGAAGGCTGTCTTTTCACCTTGCTTATAGTTTCCTTTGCTGTGCAGAAGCTTTTAATTTTTACTAGATCCCATTTGTGTTTTTTTTGTTTTTTTTTTTTTAATTTTTTTTTTTTAGTATTTTATTTTATTATTTTTTTTTTGTATTTATTTTTTTACACGAACTCCCAAACATGTGCGGTTCCATGGTGTAATGGTTAGCACTCTGGACTCTGAATCCAGCAATTCTTTTTCTTTGGGATGGTTTTGGTCATTGCCTCCTGTACAATGTTACAAACCTCTGTCCATAGTTCTTCAGGTACTCTGTCTACCAGGACTAATCCCTTGAATACATTTGCCACCTCCACTGTATAATCAGGGATTTGATTTAGGTCATATCTAAAAAGTCTGGGGCTTCCCTGGTGGCTCAGATGGTAAAGATTCCATCTGCAATTCAAGAGACCTGGGTTCAGTCCCTGGGTTGGGAAGATACCCTGGAGAAGAAAATGGCAACCCACTCCAATATTCTTGCCTGGAGAATCTCACAGACAGAAGAACCTGATGGACTACAGTCCATGGGTTGTAAGGAGTTGGGCATGACTGAGAGGTCTAGTGGTTTTTCCCTACTTTCTTCAATTTAATTCTGAATTTTGCAATAAGGAGCTCATGATCTGAGCCACAATGAGCTCCAGATCTTGTTTTTGCTGACTGTTTAGAGCTTCTCCACCTTCACCTGCAATGAATACAAACAATTTGACTTCAGCATTGATTGTCTGGTATGTTCATGTGTAGAGTCGTCTCTTATGTTGTTGGAAGAGGGTGTTTGCTATGACCACTGTGTTCTATTGCGAAACTCTGTTAGCATTTGCCCTGCTTCATCTTGTACTCAAGGCCAAACTTGCCTGTTACTGCAGGTATCTCTTGACTTCCTACTTCTGTATTCCAATGATGAAAAAAACATCTTTTTTTTTATATTAGTTCTAGAAGGTCTTGTAGATCTTCATAGAATCGTTTGATTTCACCTTGTTTGGCATTACTGGTTGGGGCACAGACTTGGATTACTGTGATACTGAATGATTTGCCTTGGAAACAAACCAAGATCATTCTGTTGTTTCTGAGATTGAACCCAAGTACTGCATTTCAGACTCTTTTATTGACTATGAGGGCTACTCCATTTCTTCTAAGAGATTCTTCCCCACAGTAAATATAATGGTCTGTGAACTGCAAATGCATGGAAAGCACTGTTACATGTACCAACAGTCGTAACTTGGTGGTTTAATGACTCTATAGAAGTTAATAGCTTGTACCCTAAAGTATCTCTTTAAAGGTACCTCCTGTCCTACATCTACAAATACTGTTCAAGTGATAATTTAATAATACTGTCTGACTAACTGTAGGGGGAAGGTGTCTTGTCTAACTGTAGGGGGAAGGTGTCTTGTCTGCACCTGTTTGGATTCCACCAGGGAGCCGGGCCTCATACCTTTTCATCTTTGTGTGAGGGAGCCTTCCCTCTGCTTCTGGCCCAGTGCTGCTCTCCTTAGTCCTGCCCACATCCCTGCTGAATGATTGATCGATGGAGGGAACAAAGCCCCACTTGCGTCTCTGACAGCATTGGCTCCTGCTTTTCCAAGAGGCTCCCCTTGTAGCTTTGGTTTCTCCAGAACATATACTGCTTCTTTTGCCTTAAGTTTCTATTTTTTTCCCAGAGTTCTCTGGGCCTCTGTAAAGGCTGAGGAATGCTGGGCAGTGCAGACTCATGGCCCCAGGATCCCACTCCAGTCTGCCCCAACCCTGCCTTCTCCCATTTCCACCTTACCAACTCCAGGGCAAACACAGCCCAGGAGGAGCCAGGAGACCCAGGGCAGAACACGCCTGGCCCCTACCCCCACGCCTCTTTGGTAAGAGGGCCATTATGAGCTGAAGGTGACTGGGTGGGGGGGCAGTGGCTCCCCTCCCTACTTTCTAGAAGCAGGACAGAAAGACCTGACTCCAGCTCTCCCCAGCTATCACAGCCACCCAAATACACCCACATCCTCTGTGATCCCTCCCCTCCATCGAGGCCTTCCCCAGGCTCTGCCCCAACAGGGCTAACACAGAACAAGTGCAGGAAAGTTTTCTGGAGCACCAAGCAAACCTCTGCAAGTTGATGAGAGGAGAAAGCAGGCAGCACAGAGCTCAGAAAACTCGGGAAGGACACCCCAGAATGCAGCGCAGTCGCCCAGCTCGCGTGGGCCTCTCAACAAGACGTCTCTGCAACGTCTGACTGCCCTTTTGCTCAGGCACTGAAGCCTGGGTCCTTGCTCTCCTTTTCAATGCTGGCTAGTAATTTTATGAATAAAGGTTGAATCTTTCCTAATTCAAAATTGAGACTAATTCAAAATTTAAGCATTGGGACTTCCCTGGTGGTCCAATATTTAAGACTCTGACCTCCCCATGCAGGGAGTGTGGTCAGGGAACTAAGATCCCAAATGCTGCAAAAACAACAAAAAAAGTTATGTGCATAGATAAAACATATCTTAAAAAAAATAAGAATGCACACTGGAAACATGAGTGGCATCTGAAGGAAACTGAAGAGTCAACAATTTACCAACTTGGCCAACTTGGTGTTTTAATTACTGTTAGTTACAGATTCCCTTCAGCCACAGTTGCAGCAGCTGTTGAGAAGGCAGAGGAACCAGGAAAGCAGATGCAATCTGCTCATGGTCCCCAAAGAGCCTGGGCTACAGCTGGGCTGCGGCAGGAGCCCTGCCGGACACGTGTTCATCTTCAGGGTGACAAGCAGCACTGGCCTGCTTCTCCTCCAGGCCTAGACCTTCTAACAGACAAGGCCTCTGTGGTCTCTAGACAGGAGACGACATGCCACAACTTACAGTGATAAACCGTGTTTTATTCTCACACTCAAACCCCAAAGCTGCAGGCATGCTCTAAGGGCATCAAACATAGCAAATAATGAAGCCTGAAGAGAAATGTATGTGTGTGTTAGCACAGCCAGGAGTCTCAGGATCTTCTGACATTTAAAATAATTAGCATGAATTTCATTAGTGTTCTTTTGCCCTTGGCTCACATGGACTTGAATTTTTACAAAAGTATGGATTTCATGTTTCAAATTACAAGTGCTCTGGTGCACCAAATACCCACCCACATTGAGCAGCTAGTCTTTTCTTTGTTGAGGTTGGTTGTCTGGTTGTGCAGTTGGTTGTGTGGTTGTGCTGTTGGTTGGTTTAGTTAATTGTAAATTTGGTTGTGTGGTGGGTTGTTTAAGTGACTGGCTGGTTGAGTGGCTGTGTTATTGATTGCTTTAGTTGGTTGTGTGGCTGGGTTCGTTGTTTGAATGATTGGCTGGTTAAGTAACTGTGTTGTTGACTGGTTTCATTGGTTGTGTGGTTGGCTGAGTCGTTGGTTTGAGAGTTGGTTGTTGAGCAACTGGCAGCTAAGTATCTGTATTGCTGATGGGTTTAGCTGGTTGCAGGGTTGATTGGTTCTTTTAGGATCCCAGCTGCTGAATTAATTATGCTGCTCACTTTTCCCCACATGACCTCTCCTGGTCTGCACATGGTTGATCTCTGGTGTGCTTTCTATTCTCATTCATCCTCTTATCTCTCCCTCTCCCCTCTCTCTGCCACGGGCAGTCTTTCTACCATGGGCCTTTTTATGTGAATACATTCTTGCAAAATTTCTTCTATTGTTTTATGGGCATGGATTTTTGTGAAAATGTTTTATTGGCCATGTCATCATCGTGTTTCTTACTTTCCCTCTGAGCATGTTCTTTTAGCACTGCACCTGTGAGGCTACATGTCCATCTAATTTGTTGCTTCTAACACACACACTACATCCCCATCCACAGGTGGACACCAGGCAGCCTCCTGCTTGCAGACACCACAAGTGATGCTGACGCGAGGACCTTTGTGGTGAGCTCGAGGACCTGTGTGAACTTCCCTGAGCAATGTGCCCAAAGCAGAGCTGCAGAGCCACAGGTGAGGCCCACGCTTGACTAAAGTGGCTCTTGAGTCCTCTCCAGGCTGGCTGCCCTGCCCACACCTCTTCCAACACCTGTCTGAGCCTGCTTTCCAAACTCTCCTGGTTGCTTTCGCTTGTTTTCCCACAAGACTTACAAGTTCTGTGTGCTCAGCTCTGGGGGTTTACATTTGCACCGTAGGAGCCCCTGTGCAGTTTTCTTCCTGTGCTTCAGAAGGTGGGGGTCCTCCCAGGCTCAACCACCCATCCTGTTCTTGGCACTCCAGTCTCTGGCTTCTGGTCCATAGCAGCCTCAGACCTGCCTTCCCTCCTCACACCCTGTGCTGAGTCCCTGGCTGTCATCCACTCTTCCACTCAGGAAGCGTTCACTGAGTCCCACTGTGTACGAAGCCCCGACTCACTGCTGAGGACACAATGTCAACAGCAGGTGACACACTCCCAGGCCTCCTGGAGGGTCCTGGCACCTGCAGGCGGGCTCAGTCACAGGTCACACAGACACGCAGGGGGCTAGCCTGCATGTTGAGAGCCAAGGAGGATGAGTTCAGGGGCTGGCAGAGCTGGGGACCAGCTGGGGGCCCAGGGGTGTGAGGAGGAAGCGGCCTGAGGGATGAGCAGTGAGTGGAGAATGGGGCAGACACCCCCAACACCCACTGTTGGGAGGGGAGTCCTACTCGAGCTGCACCTGGCCCCATCCAGGGAACCTCTGCTGTATCTTCTCCAGAGACCCAGGAAAGATGCTGGGCAGGGTTCAGGGCTCAGAGCTTCTTAACTCACTCTCATCTCAGCCATGACCTTCACTTTCTTTGCAAGACCTGATGTGGCCAAGTCCTGAGCATCTGGGCTTAGTCAGCATGGGCTGTTAGTTGCTCAGGCCAAGTAACAGTGGACCACAGACTGTGGGTGTGTAAACCACAGACATCTATTTCTCAGTCCTGGAGGCTGGACCTCCAAGATCAGTGTCGGAAAGGTATAGTGACTAAGAGCTTCCTGGTTCACAGATGGCATCTCCTCACTGTGTCCTCATGTGGAGGAGGGCCTGAGAGCTCTACGGAGTCTGTTATCAGGGCAATGATCCCATGCATAGGGACCCCACCTTCATGACCTTATCACTTCCCAAAGGTGCCCCCCCCAAAAAACCATCGCTTGGGGGTTAGCATTTTTGGAGGGTCACAGATCATAATAAGTTACAGTAACGAGATGCATAGATGAATTTGGGTGTGGGGAGGGCAAACGTTTGGTCCACACCACCGGCTGCTCTTCCAGGTAAATTGTGTTGGTTCCTGTTTCTTGTACCAATAGACCAGAATTAGAGCTTCCAGTTCTGCCTTCCCTTTTGCTGTAGGTCATGAATCTGTGCCTTTAAAAAACCTCTTCACTGGGCTTTGGGCGGGGAGAGGGGGAGGATTCAGAAGTGGGAGGGAAGAGAAGGGAGGGGGAGCTGTCTGAACACCGTTTCCAAGTTTCCTTCCTAGCTTCCTTCTGTGACACCCATTCCTGGCAGCCTTGCGTCTGTACTGAGTGCAGCTGACCATTCCACCTGCTGCACCAGATGCTCACGTCTACCTTGATCATGACCCAGTCGTCCTCACACCTGGCATCCAATCAGGCCCCTCAGCAGCCCCTCCTGTGAGAATAGGTCCCCTGATGGGGGGCCCCATCGTGTGACACTCCCTCAAGCAGGCCTGGCTCTGAGGAGAAACCCTCTCTGTTCTCTCTACATCGAGGGCGGGGCAGAAACTGACACTGACCTTTGGTCACATGGGCCTGTCCTGCCCCAGAGCCCAAGAAGGCGGGGGCTGCTGGGGTGGTGACACTGATGTAATTTAAACTTGGTTTCCGTTCCAGGTTCCTGACACAGAGCCTTCAAGACCCTGGATTCTCCAGCATGACATGTGACTTTTTATGTGCAAGGAGGTGACTCTTGGTGAGGTCCCAGGATTGCACGATTGGGCTAGTGGCCATGGGACCGTCCTGTGACTACAGGGCTGGGCTTTTCAGCCCTAACCTGACCTCCCTGAGGAGAGCAAAGAGCTCCTCCCCCACCCTCCCCATCCTGTCCTCAGTGCCACTGGTATTACTATTCATCTGTTTATATCACTGTTCTCTTGAAAATTTACATTAGTCCTAATCTGCTGAGTGGGAGACTCTTGAAGCTGTTTTGCTGTCACTACGATATGTCCTTTCACAGCTGTGAGCATCTACTTGCTTCGGGAACAAGATACTCCGCATTCACCTCACACTTGTCTCCACACCTGGGACTGGTTGCTTCTCCAAGGAGCCTGGTTAACCGGGCAGAAGTGGGGGCAGCAGCGGTTCTTAACTCTGCCTCTTAGGGTCCTGGATACACTGGAAAGGTGCTGAGGACACTGTGAGCTATGCTTGTGTGTATCAACATTTACCACACTAGAAATTAAACAGAAATTTAAAAATACACATTTATTAATTTTAAAAGAATAGTAATAAACCCCTCATATGTTAATAGGAATAATACACTTAAGTAAAAAGTATAATTTTAAAAACAAAATTTTTAGCAAATTTACTGTAGAATGGGAAAAGAGAGGAGCATGTTAATATTCTTTCCTGATAATTATGGGTAATTTTTATACAACAGCCAACCTCAACAAGTGGAAGTTTCTTAAAGGCTGGCTGTAATTGGAATATGAAAATCACGTCAAATTCAAGCTTTCAGGTAAAGATCTGAATTTTGTCACAGGTTACCAGTATTGTCATATGTATTATGTCTCACACAACATATAACATATATCACACAACATGTAACACTGCACACATGGCATGTGATACACAATACTGTATATGACATGCATGTGTCTGCACATATATATACATATGTACATGCATTTGTATAACCTGTCTTTAACTTTGCAGATGGAAACTTTGGCTGGGTTCCAGGTGGTGAGGGCTTGCTGGGTTATTTCAAGACCTTCCGTGGTGCCCACATCTCCCACCAGCCACCTCTCTTCCCTGACAGCTTCACTGGCAAAGTTTTGTTTGTTGTGAAGTGTTTGAATTTCTTTGTAACCTGACTTGGGAGGACAGTTCAAGCACTTTCCTTCTGTGTGTTTCCCTTCACCCAGCCAGCCAACCAAAAACTTGTCACGATTTTGTTTTTTATTGTTTTCCTTCTCATCTGTGTTGATGACATCAATGAGACCCTACACCAAGAGGCTGCCCAGTTGGGCTAAAAGAGGCTCAGACCTTTGAGAACAGGACAACAAGCCTCGCAGCCTCTGTGCCCTGCCTGGCTGGGAAGCCTGAGTGCACTGAGCCCTCCAGCCTGGGGGCTGCGTCCATCCTGATGCGAGTGTCTGGCCTGGAACGCAGTCAGGTGAGCTACGTCCATATGCACGGCTCATCCCTCCTGCTGCCCCTGTGACCTCTCTCCTGCTCAGGACTGGAGGAAGCATGGAATTCTGCTGGCCGATCCTTCCTCTTCTTCCCAAGAGTACAATTACCCCTCACTTCTCAGTCTTCTGCCTGGAACGCTGCGTCTGGTCTAATGGCAGACACTCAGGACCCCTGACCCTCCACACTCCACACAGGCCCTGACCCCACACCCCTGGACATAGACCAGGTGCTGAAGGCAGATGAGCCTGTGCCCTTGGTTAATCCCCATCACAACATCATGGACGTGGAGGGAGAGGGGCACTCACCGTACCTCCAGGGGCTGTGCTTCCTCGGGCCCAGGGTGCACAGCCTTCCCAGGTGGGAAGAACGAGCCTGGCTTGCCTTGACCTCTGGGGGCCCCACGTTGCCACCCGTGGGCCCCAGAAGTGTGGGGGCCGGCACTGAGAAGCACCTGTGTCTCCTCCCCAACCCACGTAAGGCACCTGGGGCCCTTCCAAGCCTCTCCGACCTCCAGGACCAGACGTCTCTTCCACAGGCCCCTCCTCACCTCCTGAGCCTCACCTCTCTGCCTCTCTTCTCTGTTCTCCCCACAAACCCTAGGTGGACACACCTGGGGAGACCTCGCCCTGGTGGGCTTCTCAGGATCTGGGCCTTTGGGAGTAGATTAAGGTCAGGGGAGGTCACAGGGCAGACCCCACTCTGATGGGGTTGGGTTCCCCTCTCCCCACAGAGAAATGACCAGGTGAAGACCCAGAAGGTGTGCCTGCAGGCCAGAGAGGCCCTCAGCACCCAGCAGGCCTGGGTTGGACTCCAGCCTCCAGGATGGAGGGGTCAGCATCCACCTGACATTGTGCAGCTGCAGGTGCACACAGCTCTTGGTGAGGTGTTCCGAGGGCTGCCCACCGGCCCCCGGCCCTGCACTCCAGCTGTGCTACCTCCTCATCCTCACCAGCCACCACTCTGCTCACACCGAGTAACCACAGTTGGCCAAGTTCTACTGATGACCCGGGCAGGCAGGAAACCCCCTTTCCTACTGACAGTTTGCCAAGGCACACTTCAGCCAGATTGAGAGGCTTAACTTCATCAGGTAACAGGAGCTGAAGTGGGGTGTTTACCAATAGCCTCCTGGGGTTCACACTCAGCCTTCAGGGGACAGATAATCAGGAAAGGGAATTGTGGTGTTTTAGGAGGGCTTCTTATAGCATTTCATTGGTGGCTGCAGTGCTGGAGATGTGGGCCTGACAAGCGACCTGGGCTCCACCCTTTAGCTCTGGACCTGGGCCAAGGGTCAGGGTCATATAACCTGAGTCATCCCATGTGGCACTGACCCTCCACACAATGCCACCCAAACAAGCGCAGCTTCTGCCTAAAAGCAGACGTTTCCCCTAAAAGGCAGCACAGACACTCATCAGGGTCTACAGGGTGTGGGATCCCCAAGGCTGCCCCAATGGGCCAGCACTGGGGAGCTCAGCCCACACAGGATGGGCCATCTGTGTGCACTGGGTGATCTGTCTGTCTGTAGCATTCAGCGCAATCGTCTTCCCTACTTCAGTTGTGCTCTCCTGGTATCTTCCCCTCCCCACCCAATGGTGACTTAGCAACACAAGTTGCCATGGGGACTGATCTGCAGAGAAGGTGAACAGTTCTTGGTACAAAAGTTATATGCCCCATGTGTATGACAGACCATGGCAATCCTGAAACCTGCAGGGAACACTGCAGTTGTGCGAAAACTGCCTTGTGTTCATACGTGAAACAGAAGTGGTACTGAGCTCAGATGGGGTAAACAGCTTTCTCACCTGCATACCTGTTGCTGGAACACCTGCAGGTCAGGTACCACCTGGGGAAACTGCAGGAGGGACTTCCAGCATGGGGGCTAGTCCCCCCACTCTCCTTTAATGCCGACTGACCACCCGATTTCTTTGATGTCCAGAGTCCCTGAAGTTATAAGGCTCCTCTTTGGAGTTTGGCCCCCCAGAGAGAACAGCTGTAAGGACCTTTAGGAATGAATAATCTTTGGGAGAAGTGTTTTTGCCAAGCTCAGCACCTCCTTTAATATGGTTTCAGTGTCTTTCTCTTGAATATGCAACCTTTTACTTATTGAATGAAGTAGAAGGAAATGTAATGCCTGTTAGTTTTAACAGGCCCATCTTCCTTTGAGTTTTTTACTATAAAATTCTTCCCAATCATCAGCATGGCTGTCATCCTCCACTATCTCCCGGACTTTGCTCAAATTCATGTCCACTGAGTAGGTGATGCCATCCAGCCATCTCATCCTCTGTCCCCCTCTTCTCCTTTTGCCCTCAATCTTTCTCAGCATCAGGGTCTTTTCCAGTGAGTAGTCTAGAAACATAAGAATATCAGATGGCCAAAGTATTGGAACTTCACCTTCAGCATCAGTCCTTTCAATGAACATTCAGGACTGATTTCCTTTAGGATGGACTGGTTTGATCTTGCAGTCCAAGGGACTCNCTGTCCCCCTCTTCTCCTTTTGCCCTCAATCTTTCTCAGCATCAGGGTCTTTTCCAGTGAGTAGTCTAGAAACATAAGAATATCAGATGGCCAAAGTATTGGAACTTCACCTTCAGCATCAGTCCTTTCAATGAACATTCAGGACTGATTTCCTTTAGGATGGACTGGTTTGATCTTGCAGTCCAAGGGACTCTCAAGAGTCTTCTCAAGCACCACAGTTTGAAAGCATAAGTTCTTCAGCACTCAGCTTTCTTTATAGTCCAACTCCCACATCCATACATGACTACTTGGAAAACCATAGCCTTGACTATACAGGCCTTTGCCAGCAAAGTAATGTCTCTGCCTTTAATACACTGTCTAGGTTTGTCATAGCTTTCCTTCCAAGGAGCAAGCGTCTTTTAATTTCATGGTCATAGTCACCATCTGTAGTGATTTTGGAGCCCAAGAAAATAACTGCTTTCACTTTTTCCCTTTTATTAGCCATGATGTGATGAGATGCCATAATCTTAGTTTTTTGAATGTTGAGTTTAAGCCAGCTTTTTACCCTCCTCTTTCACTCTCATCAAGAGGCTCTTTAGTTCCTCTTGGTTTTCTGCCATTGGGTGGCATCATATGCAGCATATCTGAAGTTGTTGATATTTCTCCTGACAATCTTGATTCCACCTTGTGATTCATCCAGCCTGGCATTTCACATGACGTACTCTGCAAATAAGCTCAATAAGCAGGGTGACCAATATACAGACTTGACTTACTCCTTTCCCAGTTTTGAACCAGTCTGTTTTTCATGGTCAATTAAGGTCAAGCAAACATTTCTTCATCCACAAAGTGGGGATGATAATAACTATTAAATTCTTGATAGATTGTGAGAACAGAAAGATATTAGATGTAAAGGATTTATCACATACCTGGCAGACAGTAGGTGCTCAAAATATATTAGTTCCCCTCTTCTTCATTCTCCATTATGAATATAATCAAAAACTGGATAAGCACCTAAATCTGCAATGAGAATATTGCAGAGAGAAGAAAATGGATTATACTGTGGAGTCTGTGAGGATGAGTTGATGAGGCTGCCCTCTGATTTCTGCAGACATATTTACTTGATGTTGGTTCTGTGATCACTGCCTTGATGGTGGATTCCTGGCAGTTGTTGTCAGCTACTGTCTACAATCATGTTGGAATACCCCAACCCCTTAACAAAACATTTATTATTTTAGGACATTTCTAGTAAGGCTATTGTTTGGTTGCTAAGCCATGTCCAACTCTTTACAATCCCATGGACTGTAGCCCACCAGGCCCTTTTGTCCATGGGATTTCCCAGGGAAGACTACTATAGCGAGTTGCCATTTCCTTCTCCAAGAGATCTCCCAGACGCAGGGATCAGAAACGCACATCTCTTGAGTCTCCTACATTGGCCGGCAGATTCTTTTACCACTGAGCTACCAGGGAAGCCCTAGAAAGGTAGTGGTGACTAAATCTGAAGAGGAGATATTCTTGGGCATAACTGCCACTAGAAATGTATTAAAATTTTGAACCAACAGCATAGCTGCTGACTGAAATATCTCCTTGTTGGTGCAGACAGAAAATAGCCACGAGAAGGTGAAGCACCTTTCTCTTTCATCTGCTGTCACCTCCCAGCATTTCTGCCTTCCTCATGTATTTCCAGACATCCTCGTCCTATTTCTTTTAGCTCAGGTATCACCTGTATGAAGTCCTCTTTCTCCCTTGATTCTTCCACGAAGGTAATTTTTCTCCATCTAATTCTGATAACATATCACCTATACATTCTCACCTACACCCTGCTCATCTCACTTTCTACTTTCTATCTTTAAAAGTGCTGTGTGATACTAAGCAAGTCCCCTTAATTCTCTGGTCACGAGAGAATTCTCTCTTGCAAAATGAAAGGAGATGAATGATTCCATCTGAACATTCATGGGGCCTAGAAGGTGAAGTTGACCAAGGGCATCTGGTCTACCTGGGTGACTGAAGACATCTGGTCTATGTAGGACATGGACCTGAAGGGCTGGCAGCAGCTAACCACACTGACAGCAAGTCCTTTGGAAGGAAGACATAAGTGGTCACCTTAAGTGGTCTGTTAAGTGACCAGTTCAAGATCTGTGCTAGGTGCTATGGGTCAGGATGGTACCAGAAGGGTCATTGCCAGTGGCTGCATGCAGACAAAGGACTTGAAGCCCTGTAACCAGTTGGTTTTAAATGAAGAAGGGAGACAATCCTGGCAGCTTGACTTTACCAGGGGAAACCTTCCAGACCCTGGTCTTTCCCAGGTCTCCTACTGGCCTCCAAGGAATTGCTGGCAGGTGGGCAGAGGCTCAGGGGGAGCTGGGGCTTGTGGGGGCCTCAGAGAGTTGAGAGTAGCCTTCGCTGGCAGTCAACCAGAAAACTAGGACCTTGGTCCCATAGCCACAGGAACAGAATTCTGTGCACAGCCTCTAAATCCCAAACCTAGGACACAGCTGGCCAAGCCTGGGCCTGACCCATGGTCACTGGGAGGCAATGAAAGATGCTGTTTTAGCCACTAAAACTGTGGTAGTCTGTCATGTGGAGTGGGTTTTGGGGACCCTGCAACTCGAGTTGTGCAGTGTCTCTGTGTGTGGTAGGGAAGCTCTGTGCACCCATCATACTTTGGAGGGGACCCAAGTTTTCACCAGACTCTCTGAATGAGAAGACAAGCGCCACAGAAAAATTGGGAACTGACAGTGCTAGACAGAGGAAAACCCAGAGCTGGCCAAGTGGGGATGAATGAACCCAGGACAATTTCTTCTGAAAACACTGAGCCTCCAGGTCTGGGGGACAGTGGTGAGACTCGGTGAGACTTCTTCCACTCACTGAGGCTTTGGGGTTCACGAAAGCCTGGGGGTTTGCCTCACACACCCACCTCACTGTCAGCAAGCTGATGAGCACTCCTCATATTCTTGAGAGCTTCCTTTGTCTGCATTAATTGGTATGGTTTACAGAAAACAAGTGACATGGACTGAATAAGCATCCTGCATCATTGTAAAAGATAAGTTGATCTAATTATCATCCAACTGCAATCACGCTGGGAGAATCAGATTATTGTATTTATGCTGATACAGAGACATAATTTATTTGTTTTTGTTTTCTAGACGAGGCATTTTTCTTCTTGAAATTAAGATGATCCACAAAACTGATTAACCCCGACTACCCTACCTGTTCAGTTACACCCTTGTTCCTCTGTACCTCTGGGGTGTGGTCAGAGAGACTTGTCCTGGTTGGTGGCCCATCCTGGTTGGTGACCTGTCCTGGTCTACCAGTGAGCTGATAGAAGGGTTTACAGGGATTCTGTGCTGATACCAGAAAGAATCAAGTAAAAGGTCAAGCCCTACTGCAAATATGTTTTCTCTGGAATCCATCAACAGTGTGTCCACCTGCTGGGCATGGAAAAGATGTAAATTGTGTATAACTAAAAGATGCAAATTGGTGGTGGAGAACTAATAGGAAATTATGAATCAGCCAATACTTTATTTTCATACTGGCAAATGCATCATTAATTGGGAGGTATCTTAACAGAAGAATTACAACCTGGCAAATCAGAAAGCCAGGTGTCCTGCCCGAGGCAGTGGGATGTTATGGAGAGGAGGCAGCAGGCTGACATCACCTGCCTGCAAGTGACCCCTCAACCCTGCGGTGAAGGGGACATGATTCCCCAGCCTCTGACCTCACCAATGTGACGTCTCAGGGAAGGAGGAAGAGGCAGTGGCAGCGGCTGAGTATGTCTCCATTGAGGGTTAAGTGAAGGCTGTTGTGGGTATAGACAGGAAGCTGCCACAGCTCCTACTTCAGAAGTGGCTGTGTTCTTTTTCCATTTCCATGGAGAAAATGGATCATCATCCATTCTCTGGACTTCCCTGGTGGCTCAGATGGTAAAGCGTCTGTCTACAATGCAGGAGACCCGGGTTCGATCCCTGGGTTGGGAAGATCCCCTGGAGAAGGAAATGGCAATCCACTCCAGGACTATTGCCTGGAAAATCCCATGGACAGAAGAGCCTAGTAGGCTACAGTCCATGGGGTCGCAAAGAGTCGGACACGACTGAGCGACTTCACTTCACTTCACTTCAAGGAAGCAGCCCCTGGGGTACAGTAGGCCCATCCTGCTTGGTGGCCCTTCCTGAATGATGGACCTCACCTGGTTGGTGGATTTGTCCTTGTCAGTGGACTTGTCCTGGCTAGTGACCCATCCTGGTCAGTGGACCTGGTCGGTCACCTCTCCAGGTTTATGGCCCTGTCTTGGTTGGTGGCACATCCTGGTTGGGCCTGTCCTTGTCCAGGCCTGGTTTGCAGCTCCACTTGCCAACTTTTATTAAGCCTGGGGAGCTTCACAGAAACCAGTCTTAAGCTGACAGATCTCCAGAACCGGTAGGGCATCCTTGCTGATTCATCTGCCTCCAGGAGGTTCCACTTAGTGTGACAGACACCTCTTAAGAACACAGTGAGGTGAGGGGGAAAAGGAGCCCTGGAGAATGGTGCATCTATGGTGGAAGGAAAGAAATAAAATTATCTTCTCCACAGATGATATGATCTTATATGTAGAAAACTCTAATGATTACACACACACACACACACACACACACACACACACAACTGTTAAGAGCTAATACATGAATTCAACAAACTAGTGGGATACAAAATCAACATGAAANTGTCACTTCAGTTGTGTCTGACTCTTTGTGACCCCATGGACTGTAGCCCGCCAGGCTCCTCTCTCTGTGGGATTCTCCAGGCAAGAATACTGGAGTGGGTTGCCATGCCCTTCTCCAGGAGATCTTCCCAATCCAGGAATCTAACCGGAGTCTCCTGAATCTCCTGCATTGCAGACAGATTCTTTTACTGCTGAGCCACAAAAGCTCAGCTGGCTATAATCAGATGTATATAGTATATAAACATTTTAAACAAAGCAAAATTTTGAATAGCCCATCAAATTACACCAGGATGCTTTAGTTACCTTATATGATCAAACTGCCCAAATCTGGTTCAAGGTGATAGCAGAAGTCAGCTGTTAATCTATTGGAATACTCAGCAATGCATGCATAGAATTTGATGAAATATGGACAACCTTCTAAAGAAAATTGTCATGCAAATCTCAGTTTACATACATTAGGTGTAGGAGCAACAAATATTATAAAAGAGATGCTTTTTAAGGCCAAATTATAAAATAAGACAATGAAAAAGGAATTAAAAATATGTTAGCAATTATCTTTGAGAATTCTCCTTTATTAACCCACTTAATAAAATATTAATATACAAAATTCTTTTTTCTGATAGGTTCAGTTCTGGCTGTGAAAACACTACATCTGATCTCAGTTAACAAATACACCTAATGTGTTCTTGTTGCAAATCCTAGATTTAAAAGTGGTATCTTATCTAAGGACTTCCCCGGTGGTTCAGATGATAAAGAGTCTCTCTGCAATGTGGGAGACCCAGGTTCGAACTTTCTCTCAGATTGACTTTTAGAATATGTAAAAAACAGAGCTAGACTAATTATTATGATAAAGTGGAAAAAATCACCAGAATGGATATTTATATCTCTTATCTTAATAATGTAGAATAAAACAAAGAAAATAAGACACCAGGGGAAATGGCATTAGGCTGATTTATTTGGTAGTTAACCAGTTCATTTCAAATTTATTACTAATTTAAATGCTAACTCAAATCTTGATAGTAATACTCAGATGCACATCAATGACAGATTATTAATTTATGCTTATGTCAGCAGTGTTTCCCATCCATGGAGATAATCAGGCTTTGGAGATTTTCAGAAAACACACATACACACATTAAGTCCCCTAACATCATTAGCCTCTTAATTTCTCTTACACTATAGCAATAACCATGGAGCTCAGCTTGTGCAAAAGTACTGTTACAGATGCCATGGAAAAACACCTTTGTGGTTTTTTCAATCCTGAGAATTCTTGGACAACTTCTTTGCTAAATGAGGAGCATGATGCAATGGATCATAGAATATTAAGGTTAGAAGGGCCCCGATTTACTGTTGATAGCTCAGTTGGCTTTATCACATGCATTCCCTTATTTTTTGGACATCATTGAAAGCACTAAAGACAAATGCCATAACAAGAAATTGAAGAAAAGTCTCAGATAAGAGCAGAGTAGTATTCTCTTATGTGTAACCATACCTGTGGACCCAAACTAGAGATATTCTCTTATTGAAATTACAGAATGTCAGAACTGAGTGAACTTAGAGATCCTTTTGTTCTACCAGTTTGTTATAAAGTGAGTGCCAGAGTGCTTGAGTGATATGTTTTCTCACTATAACACAGTGCCTACAAGCTCATCTGTCATGTTTCTTTGACTGCATTTACCAAACTCATGTTAGATTCAAAGCATATGACAAGCCAGGGTATGTGGGCATGAATGCTGTGTGCCATTCTAAGCCTAGCACAATCCTCTTCTCTCACTTATTAGTCAAACACAAAGGATGCTGTGGTGGACTCAGGAACTTCTAGAAGCTAGATGCCCAAATGATGAAAAAACTGATTTTCCTAAAATAAAACATTAAAGGCCAGACACTCAATTGGACCATTACATGGGTGAGAACTATAGTGCTAGGCTACTAAAATTTGGGGAGTTGTCTGTTACAGCAACTAGTGAAATTATCTGACTAATACACTGATGGTGTAACTTGGTGGTAAAAAAGTTATAAACAGGATTTCTAATATCCTGCCCTTGCTCTCAAATACCATTCTTTAGGCAGAATTTATTTATCTGCACAGGAATGTTTTTCTTCTTGAACACCTTCCAGGAGAGAAGAAATTGAACTTTTGCAAAGCTGAGTAACAAGCTATGAATGTGATCAGACTTACAGGTTCTCAGTTTTTCTGATAGTAGCATGTACATTTTTTTCTTTCAGATGTGATTGGGCAATTGTCCAATGTGAAATGAACTGTGCTTTTTTCTCATTGCTTTTAAAACATGGAAAGTGAAAGAAAGAAAGTGAAGTCGCTCAGTCATGCCTGACTCTTTGCGATCCCATGAACAGTAGCCTGCACCAAACTCCTCCTTCCATGGGATTTTCAAGGCAAGAGTACTGGAGTGGACTGCCATTTCCTTCTCTAGGGAATCTTCCCAACTCAGGGATCGAACCCAGGTCTCTCACATTGTAGACAGACAATTTACCATCTGAGCCACCAGGGAAGTCCTTAAGACATGGAGGAACTTAACAATGTTTAGGCACCTCTGGAAATTTCTCAGGAGCGAAGGGAAATGACTCAATCTGCTTGGGGAAGATGGTCTCATCTGCTTTTCAAGATTCCTTTTATTCTTATCATTTGCTTAGAAAATGATTAAGAACACCCTAGGTGGGGAATTTTCCACTTGACTCTCTGGTCTGCTGATAGAAAATGGAGCTTCCACTGAGCTATGGATGGCCTGTCTCCGTAAATTTGCAAATGAGCCTGAAAATCATCTCAATTTCATGTTCATGGAGAGATGGAGAGAATGTTTGCTCTTTAGAGCCACTGTATTAGACTCGCTGTTCTATCTCATTGTGCTAATAAAAAAAGGTGAATTCTGTTTCTTACTTGGAAATAATAAGCTTTTCAAGTGACATTTCCTGTGAGATATTTTTTTCTGTCCTTGTTACTTTTTCCAATATATTTTTCTGATTAAAATTTTTTTTGGACTATGATAAAGGATAATTTACTTTTAGTCTTTTTGTATCACTTATTTCTCACTTCTTTCTTAGAAAAATAGAGCTCTGGGAAAAAATAAAATTCTTGACAGAGAAAGACAAACATCATATGATATCACTTATATGTGGAATCCAATAAAATGATGCAAATGAATTTGATGGATGCTTTAGCTTGAGTTGACCAATTGGCATGTTTTTCAGTCCCCAGAGAGATGAATTGCAACTGACTCCCTTTGGGGATTATCTCATAATTTTCAAGGCGGATTATAAAGCAGTTTGACCTAAACCAACATCTGTTTGAAGAAGTTAGAAAAAGATCAGCAAAATAAGCTCAAATGAAGTAGAAGGAAATACATATGATAACAGAAATTAATAAAATGAAAAATATAGATACAATAGAGAGGGTCAACAATGCCAAAATTTTGTTCTTTGAAAAGACTATTAAAGTTGATCAGGAAATAAGCTGGCAAAACTGACCAAGAAAAACAAGAGAGACCTCTCTTATTTTCTAAGATATTCGTTTCAGGGCTATAATTTTCCTTCTTAAAAACTTTTTTGGCTACAACCCACAAGTTTTTAAGTGTAGGTATTTTTTGGTTAGCATTATATTCAGATGATTTCTAATCACATTATGATTTCTTCTTTGACCCACAGTTTATTTAAGAGTATATTTATTAATTTCCAAGCACACTGATATTATCTCATTTCTAGGTTTATTTCATTGTGGTCAGTGGTTATTCTTTACAGGATTTCAATCACTTGAAATTTTGATGAGATTTTCTTTGTGGTGTTGGAGAAGACTCTTGAGAGTCCCTTGGACTGCAAGGAGATCCAACCAGTCCATTCTGANTGTGTGGTAGGGAAGCTCTGTGCACCCATCATACTTTGGAGGGGACCCAAGTTTTCACCAGACTCTCTGAATGAGAAGACAAGCGCCACAGAAAAATTGGGAACTGACAGTGCTAGACAGAGGAAAACCCAGAGCTGGCCAAGTGGGGATGAATGAACCCAGGACAATTTCTTCTGAAAACACTGAGCCTCCAGGTCTGGGGGACAGTGGTGAGACTCGGTGAGACTTCTTCCACTCACTGAGGCTTTGGGGTTCACGAAAGCCTGGGGGTTTGCCTCACACACCCACCTCACTGTCAGCAAGCTGATGAGCACTCCTCATATTCTTGAGAGCTTCCTTTGTCTGCATTAATTGGTATGGTTTACAGAAAACAAGTGACATGGACTGAATAAGCATCCTGCATCATTGTAAAAGATAAGTTGATCTAATTATCATCCAACTGCAATCACGCTGGGAGAATCAGATTATTGTATTTATGCTGATACAGAGACATAATTTATTTGTTTTTGTTTTCTAGACGAGGCATTTTTCTTCTTGAAATTAAGATGATCCACAAAACTGATTAACCCCGACTACCCTACCTGTTCAGTTACACCCTTGTTCCTCTGTACCTCTGGGGTGTGGTCAGAGAGACTTGTCCTGGTTGGTGGCCCATCCTGGTTGGTGACCTGTCCTGGTCTACCAGTGAGCTGATAGAAGGGTTTACAGGGATTCTGTGCTGATACCAGAAAGAATCAAGTAAAAGGTCAAGCCCTACTGCAAATATGTTTTCTCTGGAATCCATCAACAGTGTGTCCACCTGCTGGGCATGGAAAAGATGTAAATTGTGTATAACTAAAAGATGCAAATTGGTGGTGGAGAACTAATAGGAAATTATGAATCAGCCAATACTTTATTTTCATACTGGCAAATGCATCATTAATTGGGAGGTATCTTAACAGAAGAATTACAACCTGGCAAATCAGAAAGCCAGGTGTCCTGCCCGAGGCAGTGGGATGTTATGGAGAGGAGGCAGCAGGCTGACATCACCTGCCTGCAAGTGACCCCTCAACCCTGCGGTGAAGGGGACATGATTCCCCAGCCTCTGACCTCACCAATGTGACGTCTCAGGGAAGGAGGAAGAGGCAGTGGCAGCGGCTGAGTATGTCTCCATTGAGGGTTAAGTGAAGGCTGTTGTGGGTATAGACAGGAAGCTGCCACAGCTCCTACTTCAGAAGTGGCTGTGTTCTTTTTCCATTTCCATGGAGAAAATGGATCATCATCCATTCTCTGGACTTCCCTGGTGGCTCAGATGGTAAAGCGTCTGTCTACAATGCAGGAGACCCGGGTTCGATCCCTGGGTTGGGAAGATCCCCTGGAGAAGGAAATGGCAATCCACTCCAGGACTATTGCCTGGAAAATCCCATGGACAGAAGAGCCTAGTAGGCTACAGTCCATGGGGTCGCAAAGAGTCGGACACGACTGAGCGACTTCACTTCACTTCACTTCAAGGAAGCAGCCCCTGGGGTACAGTAGGCCCATCCTGCTTGGTGGCCCTTCCTGAATGATGGACCTCACCTGGTTGGTGGATTTGTCCTTGTCAGTGGACTTGTCCTGGCTAGTGACCCATCCTGGTCAGTGGACCTGGTCGGTCACCTCTCCAGGTTTATGGCCCTGTCTTGGTTGGTGGCACATCCTGGTTGGGCCTGTCCTTGTCCAGGCCTGGTTTGCAGCTCCACTTGCCAACTTTTATTAAGCCTGGGGAGCTTCACAGAAACCAGTCTTAAGCTGACAGATCTCCAGAACCGGTAGGGCATCCTTGCTGATTCATCTGCCTCCAGGAGGTTCCACTTAGTGTGACAGACACCTCTTAAGAACACAGTGAGGTGAGGGGGAAAAGGAGCCCTGGAGAATGGTGCATCTATGGTGGAAGGAAAGAAATAAAATTATCTTCTCCACAGATGATATGATCTTATATGTAGAAAACTCTAATGATTACACACACACACACACACACACACACACACACACAACTGTTAAGAGCTAATACATGAATTCAACAAACTAGTGGGATACAAAATCAACATGAAAAATCAGCTGCATTTCAAAAAAATCAGTTACATTTCTGTATATCAGCAATGAACAATCTGAAGAGAAAATTAAAACAATTCCACTTATGGGACCATATCTCAATATAATAATAGCTATTTATAACAAACTCACAGGCAACATAACATTCAATGGTGAAAAGTTGAAAGCCCTGTCACTAAAATCTGGAACAAGACAAGGATGCCCACTCTTACTACCACTTCTATTCAACAGTGTTCAAGGTCCTCATCATAGCAATCAGACAAGAAAAAGGAAAAGTATACAAACTGGAATGTAAGAGGTAAAATTATCATTATATGCAGATGGCATGATACCATATACAGAAAACACTAAAGACTCCACACAGAAACTACTAGAACTGATAATTTCAGCAAAACAGCAGGATGCAAGATTAACATATAGAAATTGGTTGCATTTCTTTAGACTCACAATGAAATGTCAGAGAGGGCAAGTAAAATAAACAATTCGTTTTAAAATTGCATTAAAAAAATACTTGACAGAAAACAACAAAATTTTGTAAAGCAATTATCCTTCAATAAAAAAATTAATTAAAAAAAAAAACTTAGGAATAAACCTGACCAAGGAGGTGAAAGACTTATATGCTGAGAACTATAAAACATTATTAAAGGAAATTGAAGATGATTCAAAGAAATGGAAAGATAACCCATATTCTTGGATTAGAAGAATTAATATTGCTAAAATGGCCATACTACCCAAAGCAATCTACAGATTGAATGTGATCGCTATCAAATTACCCATGACATTTTTCACAGAACTAGAACAGATAATCCCAAAACTTATATGGAACCATAAAAAGAAAAAGAACAGAGCAGGAGGTATAAGCTTCCTGGACTTCAGATAGTACTACAAAGCTGCTGCTGCTGCTCAGTTGCTTCAGTCATGTCCAACTCTGTGTGACCCCATAAACGGCAGCCCACCGGGCTCCTCTGTCCATGGGATTTTCCAGGCAAGAGTACTGGAGTGGGGTGCCATTGCCTTCTCCAACTACAAAGCTACAGTAATCAAAACAGCATGGTACCAGAACAAAACAGATATATGGATCAATGGAACAGAACAGAGAGCCCAGAAATAAAATCCACATACCTATAGTCAATCTTCAGTAAAGGAGGCAAGAAAATGTAATGGAGAAAAGGCAGTCTCTTCAGTGTTGGGAAAACTGGACATCCACATGTAAATCAATGAAGTTAAGGACACACCCTCATACAAAAATACACTCAAAATGTAAGACATGACACCATAAAATTCCATGGACAAAACATTCTGTGACATAACTTGTACCATTCAGTCTCCCAAGACAATAGAAATAAAAGCAAAAATAAACAAATGGGACTCAATCAAACTTATAAGCTTTTGTACTGCAAAGAAACCATCAATAAAACAAAAAGATAGCCTATGGACTGGGAGAAGATATCTGCAAATGACATGACTGACAAGGGCTTAACTTCCAAAATATATTATACAAACAGCTCATACAACTCAAGATTAAACAACCCAATCAAAAGATGGACAGAAAAACTAAATAGACATTTCTCCAAGAAGACATATGAAAAGATGAAAAGATGTTCAACATCACTAATTATTAGAGCAAAGCAAATCAAAACTACAATAAGGTACCACCTTACACGGCTGAGAATGGCCCTGATTAAAAAGTCGACATATAATAACTACTGGAAAGGGAATGGAAAAAAGGGAACCCTCCTACATTGCTGGTTGGAATGTAAGCTGGTACAGCCACTATAAGTATAGGTCAGTATAAGTATAGGTCAGTCTGGAGAAGGAGAACAGTATGGAGGTTCCTCAAAAAACTGGAGTTGCCATATGACCCAGTATAAAGAGCTCATAATTCAATGACAAAAAGCTAATAATCTAATTCACAGATGGGTAATAACTTCAAGCATGTCTCCAAAGAGGAGAACAGCTAATGAGTACATGGAATGTAAACTGAAACTACCATGAGATGCCTTTACACAACCACGAGGATGGCTGTTACCAGAAAAGCAGAAAATAACAAGTATTGGTGGAGACAGAGAGAACTCAGCACTTCTGTTTGGCTGGTGGGGATGAAGACAGAGCAGCTGCTGTGGACCACAGCCTGGAAGTTCCTCAAAAAGTTAATGTAGAATTATCATCTGACCCAGCTATTCCACTCCCAAGTGAAGAAAATGTCCACACACCAATTTTGTACGTGATGTTCACAGCAGCATTATTCATAAGAGGAAACAGGGGCAACAACCCAGTGTCCATGGACAGATGGTAGATAAACAGTATGGAACATTGTTCAGCGTAAAACAAGGGAAGATAGTCGTGATGACCTCATGATGCTGTGAATGTACTTGCTGCTGCTGCTGCTGAGTCACTTCAGTCGTGTCCGACTCTGTGTGACCCCATATACGGCAGCCCACCAGGCTCCCCCATCCCTGGGATGGGGACACTGGAGTGGGTTGCCATTTCCTTCTCCAATGCATGAAAGAGAAAAGTGAAAGTGAAGTCGCTCAGTCTGTCCGACTGTTAGCGACCCCATGGACTGCAGCCCACCAGGCTACTCCATCCATTGTATTTTCCAGGCAAGAGTACTGGGGTGGGGTGCCATTGCCTTCCCCAGTGTATACATTTTTGTGTGTGTGTGTGGTAAAATATATGTAACATAAATATGCCATTTTGAAGTGTATGATTCAGTAGCATTAAGTACACTTAATGCTACTTATATTTTACCACAATAAAAAATGTATATTTTTATAGACAGAGACCATGTTGTCCTATAACACTGCATTGACTGGTGTTTTTAAAACTCAATCTCACTGAAAATGGTGATGGCTTCCACAACAAGAGGAAACAGGAAAAACAGGTTCTTGATATTATTCCCAAAGTAGAGAAGAGGAAAAAAGAGAAGAAAACATTAAATAAATTCAATTACTGTAGAATCAAACTACTTAAAATGGACATTTTAATACCCATACAACATTCTTAAACTTTCAGACACAACTGATTTAAAACTTTATAAAAATATATGTATAGCTTCAAATTATAGTTTATTCAGTTTAACAGAATTTCCATTTTAAAATTTAAGACATACAAAATTTCAAAGAAATTTTCAATTTTATCCCAATTTATCACTTGAAGTCTCAGATTACATTTACCTATTATGTACAAACACATAAATAAATAATATGGCAGAAATCTCCTGAGTTCCCAGGGTCTGGGTTATAAAGAAAACTTAGAAGAGCATTTTATCTCCTCTGCGTATAGAAGTAAGTCTCAGACCATTTCATACCTGTCTTTTCTATTTTTTTGTCAAATGTTAGCTCTTTTTAAATAGATGCACTGATTTCATTCATCGTTTTTCTCAGGAAGGATATGTGTGATCCAGTAATTAAAGAAAGCTGAGATTACTCGGGCATATTCTGAAAAGCAAAAAGAAAACAAAACAAAAAATAAAACAAAAAGAAAAATTATAAATTATTATTTTGCAACTATTAGTTCTTAGGCCAAAAGTAAATCCTGAATTAATCAAATGAAACACAACTTAGGAGTTGAAATGACACTAATAGCACACTTGTGAATCCCACAAAAGTATAGGTCAGTCTGGAATGTTTGTATTTCACTTTACAACATCACACTCAATACTACATGCTTAACACCTGAGCTCGAAAAACCTGCATATGAAGTGAAAGAGAAACATAAGTTTACATCAAAGGTGGACAAACCAGCAGGAAGTTAGAAGCATAATTCTAAGTGAGATGAGCTGCAATGGATGGCACTCAGATTTCAGGAACTGTCCCAGGAACGGCTGAGCAAAGTGCCTGGGCTGAGGGCACGGCCCCTCGTTTCAGGCTTTGCTCTTTATAAAGACGCTCATGGCAGGGAATGCCAGGTCCAAGGCTCCAACCCCAAGGCTTAGACTTTGGTGCCCTCGGGACAGCTGATTGCTGCTGAGGCTGAGATGCATTTCTGAGAAGAGACTGGGACTGCGGGCCGGGGTCCATCTCGTGCTCCATACAGAAGTGTGCCAAGCTGCCTCCAAATGCTTGGTCTGTCCTGCCCTAGGCCAGCCCCCTGGCCCTCCAGCCTCATGCATGATGATGCCTAATATGGACACAGAGGACTCAAGAGGGTTCAGGGCGGGGGTGCCCGCAGGGTCTTCATGGTGTGCAGAGAATACAGACTCCACAGATGGTAACTTTATGTACACACAGATGACAGAATGCGGTATGTAGGACCAACTGTAGAAACACATGCACTGGCTATGGATATGCTGCCACACCCAGTTAATGAAACACCCACAAACTAGGAAAACTAACTGCTGAGGCAGCAGAGAGAGAAAGGGCCCGGTGTCTGCTACTGAAATGCTACTATTTCCAGGCTGATCCCATTGACAGGAGAGACGCAGCTACTGACTAAGCTTCATAAGCTAGTTGTATGAAAAAGAAAACAATTTCAGAATTCTAAAGCTGACTGAATTAGACAGAACCAATATTTGAAAATAAAGCTTCACTATTTCTAAGATTTCATTTTACAAAGTAGCATGACATGGAAACACTTCTAATGCATATCCTACACAGTCACACAAAAAAGGAATTTATTTTCACAGAGAAGTGCTTCAAACCTAAATTTTAGCTCCATCAACTGATTAAATAAGTGTTTCCAGGAAAAACTTGTCCAGTGATTTTCACTAAAGCGCCCAGCACTGCCCCTGCTCCCCTGACGCATCTCAGCCGTGCGCGGGGAGCACCTTCAGTGTGAGGAACCCAGCGAGACTATAAACCATTTGTTTTCATATCTTATAAAAACACTGTATTAGTTTAACTTAATACAATTGGCCTTTTGCGAAAACTTCCTTGAGTTCAGTTCAGTTCAGTAGCTCAGTCGTGTCCGACTCTTTGCGACCCCATGAATCGCAGCATGCCAGGCCTCCCTGTCCATCACCATCTCCCGGAGTTCACTCAGACTCACGTCCATTGAGTCAGTGATGCCATCCAGCCATCTCATCCTCNTGATCTTCGTTTTCTGAATGTTGAGCTTTAAGCCAACTTTTTCACTCTCCTCTTTCATCAAGAGGCTTTTTAGTTCCTCTTCACTTTCTGCCATAAGAGTGGTGTCATCAGCATATCTGAGGTTATTGATATTTCTCCTGGCAATCTTGATTCCAGCTTGTGTTTCTTCCAGGCCAGTTTCTCATGGTGCACTCTGCATTTAAGTTAAATAAGCAGGGTGACAATATACAGTCTTGACGTACTCCTTTTCCTATTTGGAACCAGTCTGTTGTTCCATGTCCAGTTCTAACTGTTGCTTCCTGACCTGCATACAGATTTCTCAAGAGGCAGGTTAGGTGGTCTAGTATTCCCATCTCTTTCAGAATTTTCCACAGTTTATTGTGATGCACACAGAGGCTTTGGCATAGTTAATAAACCAGAAATAGATGTTTTTCTGGAACTCTCTTGCCCACTCCCTTCCTTGGCACATACACTCTCGAAGGCACCATCTACACCCCCCAGCTCACCACTTCACACTCCAGATTCCACCAGGACAAAGCCCCTGTCCCCCAGGCCCCACACTGCTCCGTGAAAGGGACTGGCAGCGGCTTGCCGGTGCTTGAGCCCCACCCTGGACAAGGACAGGCACCTCCAGCCGGTCCCGGACCCTCTGACTGCCTCTCCTGCTCATGATGGGCTCAGGCCAAAGAGCCTGGTGGGATCTGGAGTGTGAAGCGGTGAGCTGGGGGGGTGAACATGGTGCCTTCGAGAGTGTGTGTGCCAAGGAAGGGAGTGGGCACACTTTTTACAGGAGCAGCTCCAAAAGGAGGTCCTGAGGTGTGGGCCGAGTGCTTGAGAGCCAGACTCCCACCAGTGCAGGGGGGCCCTGGCCACTCAGGACCCCAAGCCCATGACCCCATGTCTGCATTCTTCCTTCCTGCTGGTTGTTGGGCCCATTGTACTCAGTGTTTTAGCATTTTTACTTCCATCTCACATGCTAGTAAAGTAATGCTCAAAATTCTCCAAGCCAGGCTACAGCAATATGTGAACCATGAACTCCCTGATGTTCAAGCTGGTTTTAGAAAAGGCAGAAGAACCAGAGATCAAATTGCCAACATCTGCTGGATTATGAAAAAAGCAAGAGAGTTCCAGAAAAACATCTATTTCTGCTTTATTGACCACTGGGAGGCCCATACTGATGCCTAGGCATCAGGGAAACCCAAGTCCACCTTCACATCTGGCCCAAATCTGACCACACCTATGGATGGCCCTCTTGCCGGGAGCATGACCAAAGCCCCCGCTGCCCCCAACCCCTTCTCCAGTCTGAGCACGATGGCCCAAGAGGCCCTGCTCAGTGTAGCCACACGCCACGGGCCTCCCAGTGGCCCCGTCTCCCAGGACGAGGGCCAACACACTCAGCAGGCCCCCCAAGGCCCGACATAACCAGGCCGTGGCTCCTCCTCCACCCTCTCCTGCTCATCCCGTGTCTCCTCCAGGGGCGTAGCTGTACAAAGCACACCTCACTGACTTCCCCATCCCCACGAGAACACGACCCTGAAGGGCAGGGAGCTCCTCTGCTCTCTCCACTGAGGGCCTGCGGTGGAACCAGTGTCACAGGTGGGGCAGATAAGACCCCGTATGGATCAGCTCTGGATCAAAGTGGAGGCAGGTCCTCCTGAGGACCCCGACTCACAGGGTGTTGTCAATCCCTCATCCACCTGCTAACTGTATTAGTGACACACTGCTTTACCATTGGCTTTACTATCAGCTTTACTGTCATTTCATGTGACGAAACGTGGCATGTAGCTTTTTCAACATGTCGGTCTGACTCCTCAGCTGTACTCTGTGGTTTCCAAGGAGGAAAGCCATGCACTGCACTCACTCGGAGACCATTGCCCTAAGGTGTTCTGCAGGAGCTTCTGCCCACTTAGCTGGCTGTCTGTCCTATGCCTGTCTGGGTCTGACAGGGGCTCTGCTCCACGCTGCTCCCTAACACAGTCCCAATCCTTTGACCCTCAGTGTCTGCAGACTTCAGCCCATTTCAAGCTGCTAACGTGAAGGTCTCACCCCACGGCGCTGTGAACACACAAGCACAGTCAGCCCCAGCGCCTGACAGTTTGCATGGAACAGGTATCCAACAAAGGTTGAGGAAGTAAACAAAAGAGAAATGGTCTAATGGTTCAACTCCCCCTTTTAACTTCAGTGGTTCAGGAAGGCAGACCAAGATACCTGGGGGACAGAAAATGGACCATCTTCACATCTAGCAGAGGAAAAAGAAAAGGGAAAAGAAATGAACTCTTCCACTTCCATTTAAACCAGTAAAAATTCAGTCCTAAGAGTGGAGCTCACAAGTCTGGAAAAGTAGATTGCACATGCATGTCTGCATATATCAGGAGATATTTTTACAGCAAGAGAGATGTAAAGAGCATAACCCTCTGTGGGAACCTACTCCTGAAGCATATGTGCAGTCTTATGTTTTCTGATACAGGACTGTTTTGGTGGAGAAAGTTTTTCAGAGGTGAGCCTGAGACAAGTTTCTAAAGCGGCACAATGAACCAAGGGCATAATGAAGAGAGCACATACCAAGTGGCATCCTGCAGTGTTCCGGGAACACGTTCAGGACACTCTTCAATCTCTTGGTGTCATGCAAAAGTAGCAGCGTTTTCATGTGATCCAGAATGAACACGTCTGAGGGAGACACACTGTGAGTTTCCAGTTGTTTAAATAGCTTGTTGGTGCTTTCCATAAAGACACCACAATCGGAATCCTTGGAGACACCTAAACAAAGACAGGGTCACTGAGAATTGCATTTTTACTCTTGTAAACTGAAGACAAGCTTTCACCTCTTAAAGAAAGCCTCAAAAGTATATTTCTGCGTAAAAGTGATATGTTTGGGATACAAAAAGTCGCCATGAGGGACATTCAGAGCAGAACTCTGAAAAGTAAACAACAAAATATAATTATTGAAGCACAGTGGAAACGTGGTGTCTGTTAAGGCACCGACTTGTGAAGCATCTGGGTGTCCTGTGTCCTAGAAGTCACACACAGAGCACAGGGGACAGACACCACACCAAGCCCTCTGACAGCATAAGGAACTGCAGACAACAAAGCTGCTGAGTGTCTGTGATGCTTCAGGGAAGCCCAGGGAAGCCCGTGGCTCTTCTGTTGCCCACAGGCCACAGCACCTTCCCCATCACATCGTGCTGAGGCCGTTTCTGCACTAGCCCCAGCTGGTGCTCATAGAATGTCCAGTCCAGAGCCTGTGACTGTGGCCTTTGCCAGCTCTGAAAAGCTCCTGGCTGCCACCTCTTCCCATCCCACTGCCCAGTTCCACGGGTGAGCCTCTTTCTGACCTATGAGGCTGCTATGCCTAGAAGCTCCATTTGGTTATCCTAATAGGTTCAAATTTTCTCGTGAAAGTCTCTGATTTGTATCCTTGTCCACCTTCTCCCTACTTCTTGGACATCTCAGTCACAGCTGTTTTAGATCTGCCATCTGGTAACAGCAGTGTCTCTACTCCATGGACCCTTTCTACTACGCTGTTCCTCATGGCTTAGGTCGTGCCATCCTGTCTCTTGCTGCACCTCACACACTCCATCGAATGCAGAGAAAATCTCAGGAGCTCAGCTCATGGCATTCTCCTTGCCTCTGCTTGGCAGACAGAGAAAGGGCCATCAACAGAGCCAACAGCAGGGGGTTGCATGTATGGCCGGCAGGGGTCCAGCTGCACCTGAGCGTGTGGCCAGCATGCTGCGCAGGGGGGTCAGTTTAGCCCTGCCTGCTCAGTCCCCAAGACACCAGGGGCTGCCCTCCTCCCATCCCACAGTTCAGGGCTGAGCCATGGCTTTAAAGGGGACCAGTGTGGCTCTGCTTCTGATCTTTGACCTTCCTTTGTCACAGAGCTGCCAACTCTGGGCCCTCCACCTTCCTTCCCAGACCCGGGCAGCCCCAGGGCTCTGCTAGACAGCCTGCTCCCCAGGGCTGCGCTGGCCCTTCCCCTGGACCCTCACTCGAGCCCGTCTGGATGGGCAAACACCTGAGGGGCAGAAGACAAACACCTGAGGGGTGGAAAGCAAGCACCTGGAGGGAGGAGGGCAGCAGGCATCTGGTTCCCCTGGCCTGTGCTGCGCCTCCTCTGGGACCTACCCTTGGCCTCCTGAGCAGCTCCTGAAACCGCAGGTTCACCTTACACATCAGACTCCTTGGCAGGAGGGTCGTCTGCCAGAAGCTACTCTCTCAGGCAGAGATCATCTACTGAAATCTCTCTGAATCCTATTTCTGTTCTGCAGTGTATTCACCACATCCTCCTATTAGTGTCATGTGGATATTTGCTAAGGATGTTTTCAACTTATTATCAATATAAAGTGTGGGTAAACAAGCAAAGAGAGAAAGGGTTAATCTTCTTGGTTAAAATGGATCCACTAAGCACAGTTTTTTTGCATCATTGTTTAAGTCCATTCTTTACCTCTCCAGTTATTATATAGTCAGCATTTCTCATCTCGTTTGTGCTACAGTCTGGATGCACTAAAGCACTGGATTGCCAGAATCTACCAGGGACAGATCAGAACCAGGGGAGGTGGAAGGTAACTCAGCACTCTGCTCTTGGCTCCTGATCCCAGGGCTGCTGTCAGACTCTACCCAAAGGTAAGGAATCATCACCCATCAGAACAAACTGCAGAATAAATTTCATCTCCTTTATCAGTACAGAGTGCTCAAGTATCCTGAACACAGGAAAATCTCAAATCACTGAGTCACACATAGGGGAGCAAATCAATGTGTATACTTCCTTCACGACTCTACCAGCTGATGAAAACAAGCAAGAGTTCATCAGTCCAACCTGGATTTATATTCTCTGCACACATACACCTGAGAATACCAACATATTCAGAGAAATGAAGATGAGGAGACCACCCTCATCTGGACCCACACCGCTAATAGGCTGGCTGTTAACCCTGGTAAGCCTCAAGCAGGGGGTCAGCTAAGATCTTTGCTGGGATGAATATAAATATTTGCATTTTTGCCTCAAAACTAACAACTTATTTTGAATACTGAATATTTTAATGTATGTTGTATTTTAAACTTTTAAACATTTTACATTTGTTCATTTTTTCCAAGTGAGTGGCTCCCATTATTCAACAGAACAACAGGAAAAAACATACCATCATAAAAATAAATTTCTTGTGTTGACTTCAAAAAGTTCAGGATACCATCTGCCTTTTCATTGGCACTTTTCACCTCTTCCTCCTCAGCGTCCAGGACTCCTCCCTCCTCAAAGGGCAGGACCTGCTCCTCCACAGCGCCCACAGCCCCGTCCCCCGTGGCAGCCCCAGCGCTCTCTCCATCAGTCGCTCGCACATCCTCCTGCTCACTGCTGGTCTCTTCAGGCTGGTACATGAAGTGCACGCCAGAGGCTCCTGTTAGTGAGCCAGATGCTTTCTTCCTTTGCATTTGCTGTTTCTTTTTGAGTTTCCTTTTTTTATTTTTGCTTATTGTGGGGCCATCTGTGTGCCAAGGTTGCAATTTTTCTTGCAGAAGACTCTGCTGTTTCTCTGATTCTGCTGGTTTTACATGGATGTTATCGGGATTTTTAAATTTTTTCTTTGATTTATGCTTTCTAATTCTTCTTCTCTTTGGCAGATCATGAAGATCCTGATCTATAAAAATAAAAATTCAAATACAACAATTTTCTGTAAAGTGAAATCATAACAAATTCACTAGGCTAAATAAATTTTCCACTAGGATTTTGTAAATTTAGTAGAAAAGGAACTTAAGACATTTACTTCAGTGATTATTAATTTTATTCAAACCAAGTACACTATCAAGGATCCTGAGATTTATCTTAAAGTAAATTAACAACCTATTTGTTCGTCCAAAAAAGGTGTGTGTGTGTCTGTATTTATCCATTATTGCAGTCATGACATATGGTGATTTTAAGTATGTAAGAGCTGTAGCAATTTTATCCAGAGTAAAATTTCACTCCTAGTTTTGGGGAAAAAACCATGAATTCTTATGCTTTTTAAGTGTGCTTTAGTACCTTCTAAAGAGTTACTTGTATGTGGGGATGAGAAGCAAAGTGATGACTGAACCATCCCAGTCAGCAATGGGTCACACCTGAATGAAGAGATCTGGGCTCTCGGAGAAGTTGAAGGTCTGGAGTAGATGTGTGGCAGCAAGGCCTGCAGGAGGACATGGGGCCTGAGAGGAACCACTCCCTGCCAGTGCTGCCCTGGCAATCCCATCTTGGCACCCTGGTGGCAGTGCATGCCCAGTGCACACTCAGCACACACTCACTCTGCTCCAGCAGACTAAGGACAGCGGTGCTGCCACCCATACTCAGAGGCTCTTACGGATGATCCCTGGGCCCACCACAGGTCATGGTGAGACTTCTGAAACACTGTGTCACCCCATGGAACAAAAAGCCCTCTCCCGGAAAGTCCCACCCTGGAGCCTTGATCTGCCACTGACATCAGACGGAAGGTGCTAAGGGGTCGATGAAGGGCTTGAGACTCAGAGCCCACGGGTCAACCCTGTGGTCCCCGAGGTTGTGGCCACCCTTGTTCTGGGCTCCACATCCATCTAGGTGCCCACACGCCTCCCTGCCGCTCCTGGTGACATGGAGGCCCTGCCCTGCAGCCAGGAGTGGTCGCCACATCAGACACTGCTGCTAGAGACAGGCAAAGAGTCCTCCCTGGCCCTGGTCCTTGATTTTCTCTTGATGTACATGCCAACTGAAGACGTTGCTGCCTGGAACTTTGCATGAAGCCCAAATCACTGCTCATAAAGTCATGACATGACAGCCATGTAGTCCCACACAAGCTGTATTTTCTCTCTCTCCTCAATCACAGTGGATGACTAAGCACAGCACTTTCCTATTTCATTTGAAAGGTGATTTTAACTGACATTAGGGACCTGCTTAGTCTAACAGGCCACAGCTGATTCATGAGCACCTCCGAATAGCTGGCCCTTGAGTTGGTCTTGTAAAATATTAATGTTTGAAAAATGACAGCAGCTTATGAAAAATTTTTTAATTCTCCAGGTTCAGTTAAAAAAGGGGAACATCAGATTTCTCTTCATTAGGGTCTATTCTTGCCTTTATTTATTTGGAAAAAAGTCACCTATAGGATGCTCCATCATGTCACTGTAAAGCCATCTGGGGACAAGTGTGCAGTCATTTGGGGGCATCCTCTCTGTCTACCAAGAGTGGTATCCAGGGACTTGCTCTCATTTCTCCCCAGTATCTGCATTCTTCAGGCCCATCCAGCTGAGCCAGTCGCCGACATTATCCTCCAGTCATTTCTCTCCCCAAGCAGTGAGAGCGCAGCGTGAATGCAGCCCTGTGAAGATGGTGAGCCATCAGTCTGCTACTCTGACTATAAAATAGGGATCCAAGGAGGAGAATGTGGCAAAAAAGGCTGTAAATGTAAGCATATCATACTTTTTTATATAACTGTGGGTGTGCACTTCTTAAGAGGAAAACTTAATACGATACTGAGACAGTGAAGGTCCAGATGCTGGGGGTTAACTGTGGTTTCTGGGTGCTGTGATTGTAGGTTATTTCCTTCACTGTACTTTTCTGATTCCCAACTGTAAGACATTGAGCAGATACAGCTTTCATAATAAGGAAAATTGAATATTTTAAACTTAGTGAAATTATAACAACTGAAAACATATGGGATGCCACTAGATTCTGCTTAAAGGCAAATTTATGATCTTAAATATGTCAGGAAAGAAAAAAGGCTAAAAATCAATGATATATGCAAGAAGCTGGAAAAACACAACTTAAACCTGATGAAAGTAGAAGAAACAAAAGGCGCAGGAAAGAGAGGAAGAGGAAAGGAAACTCCAACAGAGAGGCAGCAACCAGCACTGACACTGTGAAGAAAGACAAACAGCACAAGACAGGACGGACGGGAACACAGTCTCAGTGAAGGCATGTGTTAACACCCTGCCTGTGGACTCTAAAGGACCAGGAAGATGACCCTGTGAACAGCTCTGTGCAGATACACCAGCGAGCAATCCCACAGCCAGCTACAGGCCTACGTGGAATCACCTAACTTCTGGGAAACATTTAACAAAGAAACAAATGCCACACACACAAAACATTTCCAGAGAACAGCAACAATGACAGTGACAGTGACAGTGACAGCGCTTTGTGAGGACAACACAGTGTTCATTTTAAAACCAGAGGAGGACTCCGCAGGAAGGGGAGCCTGCAGTCCAGCCCTCCCATGAACGTCAACACTAGAGAAACACTACTTCTAGACAAAGTATCAACTGATTGACTGCAGCGGCATGAAGCACTCAATCAATATTAACATCACTACATCAGGGAAACTGGTTGCAAACTAGAAACGGAGGGGAAATGTGAAATGTGACAGAGGGTGAGAAAAGCCCTCCCCCTGCCAGCTCTGAAGAATGCCCGGGCAGGGCAAGAGGGGAGCAGGAGGAGTGTCAGAGGTGGGAGGAGGTGCTTCTGGGACGCCAGCCTGACGGCACCTCCATGAGCCCAGAAGGCCTCAGGCCCTACAGACCCGCTGCGGGGGAGCATGCAGACACAGAGGCGGGACGCAAGCTCACCCGTCCAGCAATCAGGGTGGCAAGACGACACCCAGAACACCAAGTGCAGGGGCCCTACCAGGACAAGAACTGCAGCCCCAGAGCAGCAGGGCGCCTTGCTGCCCAGGGCCTCTCCATGAGGATTCCAGACAAGAATGAAACCTGCTAATAACTCTGAGTGTGACTGCTGGGCCCATGAGTGACTGTGGTGTGTGCTGACTGCAGCCCTAGATCAGAGTCTACACTGAGAGCCCACCTAGGACTCTGTCTCAACTTCGCGTGCATCTGGTAAAAGTCACACTTTCTCAGTCAAACAGAGTGCCTGCTCTGCTCCACACCTAGGAAGCTCTGGAAAGCATGCATCAAGATTTCTTCAGCCCAGACAGAGTCAATAAGATCTGAAAACTGATCTGCCTCAGAACTGCGGCCTAAATCTGTCAAAACACATTGAAAGGATGGTTGTTTAACTCACAGTGAATCCACATTAGAATTGTGCAGTGAGCTCATGCTTCCAAAAGCCATGAAGTTAATAACTATTTCAACTGGAGCTTGCTATTAGAATAATAATAATAGCCTCCCATAAAAACGACTTGATTTTAATGACTTTGCAGCTTGATTTGAACACAAAAACCATGTCAATACAGTCAAACCACTTGTAATTATGAACGAGGAGAGAGGACTGGTGCTTTCTTACTGGCTGTTTTTATAAATATTCAACTTGGTCATCAAATATTGACTGAAGACTTAACTGCAGCAGGCGCCAGTGCCTTAGGGAATTAAGAGCTGGCAGTTCTCACATTTGTACAAGCTTTGCAACAAACCCAATCTGATTGGCACGGCGTGTGTGGGGTTTGCCAGTGCAGGATTATTACCATCAAGTAGTCAAGGAAACAGGTTGGAGAAGCAAGGAAGGCCACACATACATTCAGCAGTGGGGCTGCAGAACCTAGGCCCTTCGCACACCCCCAGCCACCTGGCAAGCTGGGGCTCCAGCCCCCAAGAGTTGGAGGTGAGGCTGTGAGAGCAAGAAGTTGTAGAAATAATCACGTACTGGATGGAAGGCAAGGGGGGGTGGGTACCTGCATTTCTGAGGTGGGTGTGGGGTCAAGAAGGCCAAAAGAGGAAGCGGGGAAGGACCTTGCGAAGGAGAGGGCCCCCACGCTGGGGTGACCGGGCAGAGGGCCGTGGAACCTGACGCTGCCTGCTGGCTGCACGGGGGGCAGGTCAGAACAGGGTGACAGCAGTCGTGGCAAGTCTCAGATGGACATAGGATGTGTGTGAGGTCAGCGAATGAGACACCAACCACTGCACAGCTGGGCCCCAGCAGGACTGACCAGCAAGAACAGGACTGGCAGGAGCAGATGGGAGCCCAGGGCGCAAGAACCCAGGGGCTGTTTCTGCAGACAGGGTGGAGGTCATGGGAGGAGCCCACAGGAGCCCCGTGAGGAGCTCCATGTCCAACAGAGCCCGCTGGCCCTCTACGGAGAGCATGGCCCAGGAGCCACTCCTGTCACAAACAGTGGAGGCTGCTGAAAGTGAGAGAGGGGGGAGTGAGAACCCTGAGCGGAAGAAACCACGCCACAGATGTCCACGGAGGAATTAAAACCAAAGCAAGGGAGATTTCGTAGGAAATCTGGAAAAGGAAGACATCTCTAGAGGAAGATCCAGAACAAGAGCCTATCAAGGAGGAACCGGGAAACGGCCCAGACAGCAGGCGGTGGGAGAGTGTAGAAAAGACACCTGGAGGCACCTCACAGTCAGTGAAACCACAGACCTGAAAACAGATACGAGGGTGCCGGCCCCCAGCAGAGAGCATAACTGTCGCACTGATGACAGTGTTCATATGCCAAGGGCTTATCAAGCACGAGGGAAAGTTCTAGATGTCTTTCAGTGAGGGAAAGGGGAGCATGGTTATAAACAAGTTGTTTACATAAAACAGATTTCAGCTACTTAAAAAAAAATGATATAAATACATCTATATGCAATGAAATGGAAAAAAAAAATCTCCATAACCCACCAAGTGTGGAAAGTGGTTTATAATGCAGGACGTACAATATGTACTTTTATAAAAGCTGGATGTGCACATACAACATGTAGAGGGAGAATTTTCAAAAAATGTTTATTGAGATCTTGCCCAGGTGGTCTTAGGTAATGTTTTACTTCCTGTGTGTTTTCTATAATGCTCGAGTTTTCTATAGTAAGTGTTTCTGTAGTCCAAAAAAACAAAATAGTTTTCTTTAAAAAAAAAGGATTGGCGTAACAGAGAAAGGCCCTCTTTCCTAGAGGCTGGCCTGTTTTTCAGTTCGTAAGAAAGTTGATGTTCCTATTGAAAGGTTGTTGTTGAATCATGACGCCAGGATTCTTGGTCCCCGGAGGAGAAGAATTCAATCCGGGGCCAGAGACGAGGCTTGATTGCTCAGAGCTTTTGTGTAATAAAGTTTTATTAAAGTATAAAGGAGATAGAGAAAGCTTCTGACATAGGCATCAGAAGGGGGCAGAAAGAGTAACCCCCTGCTAGTCTTTAGCTGGATGTTATATAGTCACCAGCAGTCTGTTAATGAAAGAAAGGAATGTCTCAAAACTTAGAATGGCACCAGGCCCCTCACCCAAAAGATGTATTTTGGGATAACCTTGGCTCCAAATGGTTTATCTCGGGCCATAAAATGATTAACTTGAATCTTGAAGAAGGGCAGATCACCATACAAATAGTTTCATTTACATAGATTAGAGGAACAATATCAGAGTATAACATACTGGTTTATCAAGTAGGTTGAGCCCAAAAGGCAGAACCTACTTGAAGACAGTTTGGGGTAAATGCATAGTACATTAGCATAGCTTAAGATAATCATTTCCATAAGAAAAAGGCATTGGTTAACTTCAGGTGAAACCAGGTATCATTATGGCAACACAGAATCTTAAGAGAAACCTCCTTTTAAATTTGTATAGAGAAGGAAAAAAATATCGCTAGTTTATTTCCTCCTGCCCCTTAAGAGAGAGAAAATGTCTGACACTTGCAGGCTATTTCCTCCATTTGGAGATCCCTGGCCTTCCTGCCTGTTACCCTCTCACTATTTCTGTGTCAGTTCAGTTCAGTCGCTCAGTCGTGTCCGACTCTTTGCGACCCCATGAATCGCAGCACGCCAGGCCTCCCTGTCCATCACCATCTCCTGGAGTTCACTCAGACTCACGTCCATCAAGTCCATGATGCCATCCAGCCATCTCATCCTCGGTCGGCCCCTTCTCCTCCTGCCCCCAATCCCTCCCAGCATCAGAGTCTTTTCCAATGAGTCAACTCTTCGCATGAGGTGGCCAAAGTACTGGAGTTTCAGCTTTAGCATCATTCCTTCCAAAGAAATCCCAGGGTTGATCTCCTTCAGAATGGACTGGTTGGATCTCCTTGCAGTCCAAGGGACTCTCAAGAGTCTTCTCCAACACCACAGTTCAAAAGCATCGATTCTTCGGCGCTCAGCTTTCTTCACAGTCCAACTTTCACATCCATACATGACCACAGGAAAAACCATAGCCTTGACTAGGCGGACCTTAGTCGGCAAAGTAATGTCTCTGCTTTTGAATATACTATCCAGGTTGGTCATAACTTTTCTTCCAAGGAGTAAGCGTCTTTTAATTTCATGGCTGCAGTCACCATCTGCAGTGATTTTGGAGCCCAAAAAAATAAAGTCTGACACTGTTTCCACTGTTTCCCCATCTATTTCCCATGAAGTGATGGGACCGGATGCCATGATCTTCGTTTTCTGAATGTTGAGCTTTAAGCCAACTTTTTCGCTCTCCTCCTTCACTTTCATCAAGAGGCTTTTTAGCTCCTTCTCACTTTCTGCCATAAGGGTGGTGTCATCAGCATATCTGAGGTTATTGATATTTCTCCCGGCAATCTTGATTCCAGCTTGTGTTTCTTCCATTCCAGCGTTTCTCATGATGTACTCTGCATATAAGTTAAATAAGCAGGGAGACAATATACAGCCTTGACGTACTCCTTTTCCTATTTGGAACCAGTCTGCTGTTCCATGTCCAGTTCTAACTGTTGCTTCCTGACCTGCACACACATTTCTCAAGAGGCAGGTCAGGTGGTCTGGTATCCCCATCTCTTGAAGAATTTTCCACAGTTTATTGTGATCCACACAGTCAAAGGCTTTGGCATAGTCAATAAAGCAGAAATAGATGTTTTTTCTGGAACTCTCTTGCTTTTGCCATGATCCAGCGGATGTTGGCAATTTGATCTCTGGTTCCTCTGCCTGTTCTAAAACCAGCTTGAACATCAGGGAGTTCACGGTTCACGTATTGCTGAAGCCTGGCTTGGAGAATTTTGAGCATTACTTTACTAGTCTGTGAGATGAGTGCAATTGTGTGGTAGTTTGAGCATTCTTTGGCATTGCCTTTCTTTGGAATTGGAATGAAAACTGACCTTTTCCAGTCCTGCGGCCACTGCTGAGTTTTCCAAATTTGCTGGCATATTGAGTGCAGCACTTTCACAGCAGCATCTTTCAGGATTTGAAACAGCTCAACTGGAATTCCATCACCTCCACTAGCTTTGTTCTTAGTGATGCTTTCTAAGGCCCACTTGACTTCACATTCCAAGATGTCTGGCTCTAGATTAGTGATCACATCCTCATTTCTGTGTAGAACATGTGAATATAACGTCTCTCTGTAGAGGTCCCAGAACTTCACCTGCTGGTGATGGCAGGCAGGGACTCCTCCTTTGCAGGATGAACAAAGAATCTTTGCAAAGCTGCTGAGGCACTGTTAGGACGGCAGGACGTGAATGCCTACAGCAGAGGGATGTGCCTCTGGCTGCACAGGGTCTGACAAACCAGGGTTCTGGACAAGGCCTGAGGCAAGGAGGGGGCTGGCCTTGGGGGTCACCAGCAGGCCTACCACCTGTACCCAGGCTGATCCAGGGGAGGCGGACGCTGCGGGCCCATACGGGGCAACAACCTGCACTGACGCTTCCTCCTCAACTTCTTTAGAAGTAACTACTGAACTGACTTAACGGTGCTGTGCATTCAAACGGACACAAATGGTGGACACTGTCCCCCTGGACTTTTCTTCTTTTCTGACTCCAGTCCTCACACTCTCTGCTTAAATTGCCAGCAACAAGACTGGGGAGCTTTTCGTCTCCTGGAAGGACACCCCTCTAGCTTAGCAGTGCACCCGGAGGCTCTCAGCTTGGGAGCCATGCACAGGCCCTGAGGAGGCTCGGGGGTGGAGCTCGCTGTGGCGGCACTTTGTTATTAAACACCCGAGATACACAGCAAGTGTCACCAAGGCAATTTATCTTTTTAAGGACACAGCTTAATTTTCTAATGAAACAATCTATTTTTCCAATAATTATATTCCAAAGATTTTCAACAGGGCTTAAAAAGATAAATATATCACTCCTTAACTATCTCATTTTTGATTTTATGGTTTCTGATTCTTAGGAAGTCAGAAAGATCAATCTAGTAGAAAATCATATTTGCTTAATATGCAAATTAATTAAGGCGTATGGTATAGAGTTTCTTAGTTTATCACTTGTTAAAAACCATCTGGGGAAAATTTTATCTGAAAATTCCAAATTCCTCTTAAGGAAGTTTTAAAGCAATAAATTAGACGGAGAATTTTTAAGGCATGAATGTGACATGCAGCCTCCGTACCACCCCCGGTGTACCTCCTTCACTCATAAAACATCTGACAGCATTGTTCAGTTTTCTACCAGACACGCAACCTAAGTTATTTCCATGATTACAAAACTGATAACAATCTTGGAAATTTTGAAAAAAATTGGAAAGTAAAGAAAAAAAGTTCACTTAACAAGAGAACCACTTTCAAGTTTGGACATATTAACGCCAGACTTCTCCTGATGTGTAATGTGTTAACAATGGGGCTGAGATCACACCCCAACCTGAGTCCCCTCCCAACCTGAGTTGGTGCTGTCACACATCTTCACAAGTGTCTGTAATGTCTGCAGGCCACATGGCCACGTGACACTCACCCCCATTAAAGTTCACGTGAGGTTGCGACCCTGGAAGTCCCTTAGGGCTGTCTGCCGCCTTACCTCCTGTGTCCTCACTGCTGGAAGAGCTCTCTGAACTTGAGCAGCTCGGTGGCTCCGGCAGAGGGGGGACCCACCCCTTAGGAGGCAGGCCCACAGTATAGAGCCGCTGCGTGGGCTGGACCCAAGTGTCACCACCTGCAGGAAGAGGCACAGACAGATGCTGTCAGATGTCCACGTGCTGAGCAGCTTCTCCAGCCAAACTCACTGAAGACGGGAAGCCACAGCCATAACTGCTGACTTTAGTAAGCTGAGCATTTTGCCAGAATAGCCATTCAGCTATATAATTAGCCAGGAAAAAGGAACAAGCTATGATTATTTAAATTTACATTAAGTTACTTATTATATAAACTTATGAGTTTTTATGACATGATATCAAAACATAATTCATGAATAAGAAGCAGAAAATAAAAAGACTCCACCTAACACACCCCTCATTATCATAATATCAATCTCAACATTGTGGTGCCTATACTTTTGGAAGCTTTTCCTCTGTAAATGCTAACATGTACATACTATGCGTCTGCACATACACCCACACAGACACACACTTAATAGGATCACACAATATGAGTTTGGGTGAACTCCAGGAGCTGGTGATGGACAGGGAGGCCTGGCGTGCTGCGATTCATGGGGTCNGGAAGCTTTTCCTCTGTAAATGCTAACATGTACATACTATGCGTCTGCACATACACCCACACAGACACACACTTAATAGGATCACACAATATGAGTTTGGGTGAACTCCAGGAGCTGGTGATGGACAGGGAGGCCTGGCGTGCTGCGATTCATGGGGTCGCAAAGAGTTGGACACAACTGATTGACTGAACTGAACACATATTTTATCATTATACATGTATATATTATATGTATAATATTTTTCAAAAGTGAATAATATATTAAGATACATTTAACTCTATATGCTCTTAATGGCTACATGATGTTCCATGTTATTGGCAAATTTAACTGTAATTTAACCACTGTCTTAAATTTTGCATACAGAAATTGACTCAATTTTCACTATCAGAAGTGGCTCCCGTGACCATCCAGGGTATATAAAACTTTGCACAGTTGACCTCACGGTTCCACTAAATAAACTCCTGGAAGTGGGCTGGTGGTCTGCATGGTCCAGAGCAGCATCAGTGCTGCTCCCCACACCTTCTCAGGGTAGGATCAGCACTTCCATCTCCATATTTTCCACTCAAAATATGGCAAAGTAACCTTCACCTAAAACAAGGGGATATCCCAATTACTCTTTCAAAGAAAAATGAATACTTTATTTTATAAATGACAATGACAAGGACTGAGAGAAATCACTAGTGCACTATAACAGAATGTGTGGTTTCAAGACATTTAAATTGTAAAAGCCTTGAAACATTGTCAAATGCTTCTACCATCAGTGTATTTCACTTTTGTGAAGCTACGGTGCAAGAATGTAGTTCTTACGTTAGGCTTATCCGCCCAGTTGATTAATTACTGAGTCGTTCCCGCCAGGATGGAGGGCAGAGAAGAGACGTGCTTCCAGGCAGACTGTACCCTGTTGGGCAACATCAACGCTTGATCATTTTTCTTAAGAGTATTTTTGGAAGCTTTTAATTGGCTAAATTTTTCTCAATAAGAAAATCAAACAACTTGGAAACGTTATTGGTCACCAAATTATCAGGATAAATATGGGCGATGCCAAGGAAGGGAGGCAGGAGGTGACTCCTGGGATGAAGGATACAGATGCTGGACGCTGAGGGTAGAACTCCTTGCGAGGTTCCTGTGCTGACCATGTGCTGCCCTGAGGCCAGGCCTGTGGGCGGTGGATGGGAATCTGCTCGTGTGTAAGTTAGGGTGGCTCAGAGCAGAGCACAACATCCAGGCCTGCCTTCTCTTGCCTCTTCTGGTAGCAGATGCTCACTGTCAGGATGGTGGTCAGGGTCAAGTTCACCACTGAGTGCTCAAGGGACAGCAGGGCCAGGGCATCCCCTCGTCCGTACACTAGGCTGCAGGGTGAGGCTCAGGAATCTGGAGGGGGCAAGTCAGCACCCCGTTGCTGCTGACAGAGGCCAGTGCCTTCCCAGAAACACTGGGGTGGCCAAAAGTTTTCAGAAGAGGCAACTTCAAAGGCACTCCTCTCCGTGGCTGACTGGCTTTGACTGTGGTTCACCATTCTTACCAGATCAGGTTCTGGGTCTGATATGCAGGATACCCACTTGAGTTTGCTTTCATTCCTAACCTCTGACTCCCTTCTGCACTGTGCTTGTCCACATGGGCCCCCTCTACCACCACTACACATGTGCCCTCTGCCAGGGCACCACCACCAGACTGCCCTTGGCTTGGCTGATGCCTTCATAGTTGATGTGCTTGTGTTACAGGGCAGGACACAATGACACTGTTTTTTATAACTCTTGTGGGATTATTTGGCTCTGAAAAATATATGCAGATATAATTGGCAAGTTAAAAACAATAATAAAAGCAGTAACAAAAAAAATAGAGTCCAATATGCACTCTTGAGTGACAGAAATTCACCAAAACCCACACACAGGTGGTTGTGGCCATTTACAGATCATGTCCTTTTCTTTAAGAACAAATGGAATTACCAATGTTCTTCTAAAATAAATAAACGCACTTCTGTAAAGTGACTGTGCCAAAGCCTTTGACTGTGTGGATCACAAGAAACTGTGGAAAATTCTCCAAGAAATGGGAATACTAGACCATCTGACCTGCCTCTTGAGAAACCTGTAAGCAGGTCAGGAAGCAACAGTTAGAACTGGACATGGAACAACAGACTGGTTTCAAATAGGAAAAGGAGTACGTCAAGGCTGTATATTGTCACCCTGCTTATTTAACTTATATGCAGAGTACATCATGAGAAACGCTGGACTGGAAGAAACACAAGCTGGAATCAAGATTGCCAGGAGAAATATCAATAATGCCAGATATGCAGATAACACCATCCTTATGGCAGAAAGTGAAGAATAAGTAAAGAGCCTCTTGATGAAAGTGAAAGAGGAGACTGAAAAAGCTGGCAAAAAGCTCAACATTCAGAAAACGAAGATCATGGCATCCGGTCCCATCACTTCATGGGAAATAGATGGGGAAACAGTGGAAACAGTGTCAGACTTTATTTTTGTGGGCTCCAAAATCACTGCAGATGGTGACTGCAGCCATGAAATTAGAAGACGCTTACTCCTTGGAAGAAAAGTTATGACCAACCTGGATAGTATATTCAAAAGCAGAGACATTACTTTGCCGACTAAGGTCCGCCTAGTCAAGGCTATGGTTTTTTCCTGTGGTCATGTATGAATGTGAAAGTTGGACTGTGAAGAAAGCTGAGCGCTGAAGAATCGATGCTTTTGAACTGTGGTATTGGAGAAGACTCTTGAGAGTCCCTTGGACTGCAAGGAGATCCAACCAGTCCATTCTGAAGGAGATCAACCCTGGGATTTCTTTGGAAGGAATGATGCTAAAGCTGAAACTCCAGTACTTTGGCCACCTCATGCGAAGAGTTGACTCATTGGAAAAGACTCTGATGCTGGGAGGGATTGGGGGCAGGAGGAGAAGGGGACGACCGAGGATGAGATGGCTGGATGGCATCACGGACTCGATGGACGTGAGTCTGAGTGAACTCCGGGAGATGGTGATGGACAGGGAGGCCTGGCGTGCTGCGATTCATGGGGTCGCAAAGAGTCGGACACGACTGAGCGACTGAACTGAACTGACAGTGGAAATAGTGGCAGACTATTTCTTTGGGCTCCTGCAGATGGTGATTGTAGCCATGAAACTAAAAGATGCTTACTCCTTGGAGGAAAAGTTATGACCAACCTAGATAGCATATTCAAAAGCAGAGACATTACTTTGCCAACAAAGGTCTATTTAGTCAAGGCTAGGGTTTTTACAGTAGTCATGTATGGATGTGAGCGTTGGACTATAAAGCAAGCTGAGTGCTGAAGAATTGATGCTTTTGAACTGTGGTGTTGGAGAAGATTCTTGAGTCCCTTGGACTGCAAGGAGGTCAAACCAGTCCATCCTAAAAGAGATCAATCCTGAGTGTTCATTGGAAGGACAGATGTTGAAGCTGAAACTCCAATACTTTGGCCACCTGATGTGAAGAACTGATTCATTTGAAAAGACCCTGATGCTGGGAAAGACTGAAGGTGGGAGGAGAAGGGGACAACAGAGGATGAGATGGTTGGATAGCATCACTGACTCAATGGGCATGAGTTTGGGTAAACCCCGGGAGTTGGTGATGGACAGGGAGGCTTGGCGTGCTGCACTCCATGGGGTCACAAAGAGTCGGTCACAACTGAGCGACTGAACTGAACTGAACCGAAAGTGAACAAATAATTATCAGAATCACCATGCTCTGTCTTTTAACAGTACAGGGAACATTTTCTCAATCTCACCCAAGGGCTGACTGACAAAGGCCCTTTCCTGATTAGGCTGATTCTTCCAACACTGAAGAGACCTTGGCACATCTGCACCTCTGATTATCAGCAAGCTGCCGCCTCCATAGGCATCAAGCCTTCAGGGGAATTCTCTAATGACCTTTTATTTGACCTGCACACAATTTTTGTCTATTTGATTGTGATTTTGTTGTTTTGTCTTCAGTCAAGTTTTCTCTTTTTCTAGCTGCAAATAAACAGTGTTTTTCCTTCAGAATTCCCATGACATCATGCTTCAAAAAAATACACTGTTCTTTCATGTTTAAAAAATACTCAAGAAATTATTATAGAGAGAACTTCAACATGATAAACAGAAAGCATGAAAAGCACATGGTTGATGTCACACTCCACAGAGAAGGCCTGAATGCTCCCCCTAAGACCAGGAAAGATGAGAATTCATACTCATGCCACTTTGCTTCAACATTACACTCAAAAGTTCCAAAGAAGGCAATAGTCAAGAAAGAAAATAAAAGGCGTCCAACCTGAATAGGGAAAACTGAAATATCCCTGCTCACAGAGGATAAGATCTTATATATAGAAAATCCTGAAAACTACACACACACACAGACACACACACACACATAAACTGTTAGGGCTAATAAGATCAATATAGAAAAATCTGTGTTTCTCTATTTAAGAAACCATTACCTAATCCAAGGTCAAAGGGTTTATTAGTATTTACATACACTAGCTAAACCAAAAAGAAAACAATTCCACTTATAATAGTATCAAAAAGAATAAAATACTTTGGGACAAACTGTTTTTAAGGTTACAAAGAGTTGGACACAACTGAGAATGCATGGACATACAAAGCATGGATGTACATGTCTTATAATGAAAACTACAAAGCACTGTTTAAAGAATTTAAAAATGACAGAAATGGGAAGCTAGACTAAATCCATGATTTGAACAACTTAATATTGGTAAGAGAGCAGAATCCCCAGAATCGTCTGCAAATTCAACACAAAATTGTATCAAAATTCCAACTGCTTTTTTCCCCCAGAAATGGACAAGCTGATCCTAAAATTCATACATAACTGTGACGGACACTGAATAGCTAAAACAATCTTGAAAGTTAATGAAGTCAGAAGACTCTTACTCCAATTTCAAAACTTATGATAAATCTACAGGGATTAAAACAGTGTCATACTGGCACAAGGACAGACATAGAGACCAGTGGAATAGAACTGAAAGCCCAGAAATAAACCCAAACAACTATGGCTAACTGATTTTTTTCTTCTTTTAATTTGGCCTCATGAGGTCTTAGGTGAAGTCCACGGGATCTTCATTGGAGCATTCAGACTCTTAGATGTGGCATGTGGGATCTAGTTCCCTGACCAGGGATTGAACCCAGGCCTACTGCATTGAGCACAGACTCTTTAGCTAACTGATTTTTGACAAGAGTGCCAAGTGGGGAAAAGACAGTCTCTCCAACAAGTGGTGCTGGTATGACTAAACATCCACAGACATGGGGATGAATCTGGACCCCTACCTTACACCATATACAAACACCAACTCAAAATAGATAAAGCACTTGACTGTAAAAGCTAAAACCATAAAACTCATAGAAGAAAACTTAGATGTAAAGCTTGTGACCTTGGATTTGGTTTCTTAAACAGGACACCAAAACCACAGGCAACAGAAGAAATAGGTATGACAGACTTAATCAAGACTAAAATATTTTATACTTCAAAAGACACCATCAAGGAAGTACAAAGCTAATCCATGGAACAGGAGAAAATATACGTAAGCCATGTAACTGATAAAGTTCCATTGTCCACATTATAACTAACCTGTACAACTCAGCAACAAAAAGAAAAACAATCCAACTGAAAAATGGGCCTAGGATTTATATACACATTTCTCTACAAAAGATACACAAATGTCCAACACGCATCATCAGGAAAATGGGAATCAATGAGGTGCAACCTTACCTACTAAGATGGTTATCAAGAAAACAGAAAACAGCAAGTGGTGGCAAGGTTGTGGAGAAACTGGAACCCTCCTACATGGCAGGTGGGGTGAAGAGTAACACACTGCTGTGGAAAACAGCTTGCCAGTTCCTCAAAATAGTAAACACAGGATTACCATGTGACCCAGTAATTTCACTCCTAGTTTTATATCCAAGAGAACTGAAAACACATGTCCACACAAATACTTGTGCAAAGATGTTCACTGTTTATTGATAAAAGCCTAAAAGTAGAAAAAATCCAAATATCAATCAATTGATGAACAGATAAACAAAATGTTACATATCCACAGAAGGGAACATTACTCAGCAAGAAAAAGAAATGAAGCAGTCATACTCCTCACAACATAGATGAGCACGTAAAACTGTTCACCTGTGTCGGATGTGACTGGTGATGGAAGCAAGGTCCGATGCTGTAAAGATCAATATTGCACAGGAACCTGGAATGTTAGGTCCATGAATCAAGGCAAATTGGAAGTGGTCAAACAGGAGATGGCAAGAGTGAACATCGACATTTTAGAAATCAGCAAACTAAAATGGACCGGAATGGGTGAATTTAACTCAGACGACCGTTATATTTGCTACTGTGGGCAAAAATCCCTTAGGAGAAATGGAGTAGCCATAGTAGTCAACAAAAGAGTCTGAAATGCAGTTCTTGGATGCAATCTCAAATATGACAGAATGATCTCTGTTCGTTTCCAAGGCAAACCATTCAGTATCACAGTAATCCAAGTCTATGCTCCAACCAATAATGCTGAAGAAACTGAAGTTGAACAGTTCTATGAAGACCTACAGGACCTTCAAGAACTAACACCCAAAAAAGATGTCCTTATCATTTTAGGGGACTGGAATGCAAAAGTAGGAAGTCAAGAAACCCTGGAGTAACAGGCAAAATTGACCTTGGAATACAGAATGAAGCAGGGCAAAGGCTAATAGTTTTGACAAGAGAACGCACTGGTCATAACAAACACACTCTTCCAACAACACAAGAGAAGACTTTACACATGGACATCACCAGATGGTCAACATCAAAATCAGACTGATTATATTCTTTGCAGCCAAAGATGGAGAAGTTCTATGCAGTCAGAAAAAACAAGATCAGGAGCTGACTATGGCTCAGATCATGAAC
>SJYX01002966.1:125464-162326 GCA_006410675.1 Oreotragus oreotragus | reverse complement strand
TTGACTGTGTGGATCACAATAAACTGTGGAAAATTCTTCAAGAGATGGAAATACCAGACCACCTGACCTGTCTCTTAAGAAACCTGTAAGCAGGTCAGGAAGCAACAGTTAGAGCTGGACATGGAACAACAGACTGGTTGCAAATAGGAAAAGGAGTACATCAAGGCTGTATATTGTCACCCTGCTTATTTAACTTATACGCAGAGTACATCATGAGAAATGCTGGTCTGGATGAGGCAGAAGCTGGAATCAAGATTGTTGGGAGAAATATCAATAACATCAGATATGCAGATGATACCTCCCTTATGGTAGAAAGTGAAGAATAAGTAAAGAGCCTCTTGATGAAAGTGAAAGAGGAGAGTGAAATAGTTGGCTTAAAGCTCAACATTCAGAAAACTAAGATCATGGCACCCAGTCCCATCACTTCATGGCAAATAGGTGGGGTAACAGTGTCAGACTTTATTTTTTCTGGCTCCAAAATCACTACAGATGGTGACTGCAGCCATGAAATTAAAAGACGCTTACTCCTTGGAAGAAAAGTTATGACCAACCTAGACAGAGTATTAAAAAGCAGAGACGTTACTTTGCCAATAAAGGTCCATCTAGTTAAGGCTACAGTTTTCCCAGTAGTCATGTATGGATATGAGAGTTGGACTATAAAGAAAGCTGAGCGCTGAAGAATTGATGCTTTTAAACTTTGGTGCTACAGAAGATTCTTGAGAGTCCCTTGGACTGCGAGGAGATCAAACCAGTCCATCCTAAAGGAAATCAGTTCTGAATATTCATTGGATGTACTGATGTTGAAGCTGAAACTCCAATACTTTGGTCATCTGATGTGAAGTGCTGACTTATTTGAAAAGACCCTGATGCTGGGAAAGACTGAAGGTGGGAGGAGAAGGGGACGACAGGGGATGAGATTTTTGGATGACATCACCGACTCAATGGACATGAGTTTGAGTAAACTCCAGGAGTTACTGATGAACAGGGAGGCCTGGTGTGCTGCAGTCCATGGGGTCACAAAGAGTCAGAGATGACTGAGGGACTGAACTGAACTGACAGAAGTCAGACACAAAAGGTCACCTATTATGCAATTCCACTCAAAATGTCCAGAATACACAAATCTGAAGAGACAGAAAGTAGGGAGGTCTCTTCTATACATCTGAGACTCAATTCCTGCTCTGCAAATAGGTTCATCAATACCATTTTTCTAAATTCCATATATATGTATGTTAATATATGATACTTGTTTTTCTCTTCCTGACTTTCTTCACTCTGTATAACAGCTGTGTTTATTCACCACAACAGAACTGACTAAAATTCGTTCTTTTTTATGGCTAAGTAATATTCTATTGTACTTACGTACCACAACTTTATTCCTTCATCTGTAGATGGATATCTAGGTTGCTTCCATATCCTGGCTATTGTGAACAATGGGGTACATGTGTCCTTTACAACTGTGGCTTTTGGGGGAAGGAGAGAGTGGGACAAATGGAGAATGTAGCATCAGCATTACATACACTATCATGTATAAAAAAGACAGCTGATGAGACGTTACTATACAACACAGGGAGCCCAGCCTGGGATGGGTGGAGGGGAGAGAGGCTCATGAGGGAGGCAAAAGTGAAAGTGAATGTCACAATCGTGTCCAACTCTTTGCAACTCCATGGAATATACAGCCCATGGAATTCTCCAGGCAAGAATACTGAGGTTGGGGGGGGGGGTAATGTATGTATAATTATGGCTGATTCTCACTGTTGTACAGCAGAAATCAACTCAACATTGTAAAGCAATTTTCCTCCAGTTATAAAATAAATTAAAGAAACAAAAAAGTAGGGAGGCGTGAGTGGGGATAACTGTAATGGATACGGGTTTCTTTTGGGGTGATAAGAATGTTCTGGAGTTACTGGTATGCTTACATAACACAGTAAGTATACTAACAATCACTGAATTGTACATTTTGAAATGGTTATGGTAAACTTTCGATTAAATGAATTTTATCTTTTAAAAAATATGTTGCTGCTGTACACTGCATGGAGTTTTCAGGAAGGCAAATAAGTTAGGCTCATTTGTATCTGTAACAAATATGAAAACTCCCAGAAATGCCTCCTCTACTCATTGCCTAAAGCCATGAGGAAGGGTCGGGGATCCTACCCACCAGACTCTGCCCTCAAACCCCAATCCAAGGATCCTCACAGCCAGAGGGCACTATGTAAGGGGAGGAAAGGCAGGGTGTGCAGAAACGGAGGGACCAGATGCCCCTCCAGGACCTGATGAGACCATCCTAGCCACACTGCATTCTTCTCACTGTTCCCCCGCCCTCTCCCACCCAAGTTTAGGCCATGGTAGGTGACCAGTGTACCCTGCGCCGGGTACACAGAGGCTATGACTCAGATACAGGGTCTGTGGTCTGAGAAGCACACAGATGGACAGACACCAAGACCTCAGCTGAATCCCACCTACAGCACCCTCGCATCTTTCCCAGCCTCAACACCACACTGGCCATGCAACCTCTCCCCGGATCCTGTCCTAGCCTCCAGCGGCACCACACAGCTGCTGGCACCAGTCATTACAGTGTGGCTCACATGGGCCTTCACATTGAACAACAACTGCCTGCTGAAATGATGTGATCCAACCTGGAGCTTCTGAGGAAAGACACCGCCCAAATTATTGCACTAATGAATGTGTCTGTCTGTGTCCTCAGCTATGTCTGACTCTCTGTGACCCCGTGGACTGTAGCCTGTCAGGCTCCTCTGTCCATGGGTTTCTCCAGGCAAGAAAACTGGAGTGGGTTGCCATTTCCTCCTCTAGGGAATCTTCCCAACCCAGAACCTGCATCTCCTGCATTGGCAGGTGGATTCTTTACTACTGAGACACCTGGAAAGCTCATTAGTGAATTATCACTGTTAAAACCATCAGGTTAGAAGAGGAAAGAAAACTCAAACCCCAAATACAAATTAAAGAAAAAAAAAAAAGACTAAGAACATCAGCTCGGTCACATTTGGACAGATAACCAGGAATGCAGAGGGATACCCACTCTACTGGCACAGCACATCTTCCCCAGGGCGCCTGCCCTTCTAAGCTACGTTGTATTCATACAAAAGCAAGCATGTGTCTTGCAGGTGGAACAGGTGTCAGGGTAGTTTTCTGGGTGGCACCACAGGTGGGCCTTGTTCATTCTCTCCCAATTCTGGGGACTGGCTGTCCGAGATGGAGGTGTCACAAGACTGGTTCCTGAGGCCTCCTGCCTTGGCATGTGGATGGCCGTCTTCTCCCATGCCCTCATATGGTCGTCTTGTTGTACGTGTCTGGGTCCTGATCTCTTCCTATCTCACCAGTCACCCTAGATTAGGACCCACCCTAAAGGTCTCATTTCACTCCATCTCCAAACATGGTCAACATCCTGAGGTTCTGTGGTCAGGACATCAACACATAAATTGTAGAGGGTACAGTTTAGCCCAGGACAGGACTGTCTTTGAAAGAGAAAAGCACAGTAAACAGCAGCCACTATGCTTGACTGTGACTCCAGGGCTGAGAGGCTGAGAGTCCCTCCTATACCTCTGGCTCTCCAGCAGAACAGTGGCAGGAACACTGTGGGCAGCGGTCCTGGGGCAGCAGGACCCAGTCACTACACCCAGGAACAGCATGGAGTTGAACCCAACACCAGTGATGAACCTGACCCTGTCCCCAGCTGGGGGCATTTCTTCCCTCACAAGTGAACTAACCATCCCCAAAAAGTCTGAGCTGAATGACCCCGTTGCCCCCGGGGTAGTGCCACAGTGGCCTGAGGCCAGCATTCACTCTCCAGGGAAATAGTGCTCACCTGTCTCAGGAGGGACACTCTGGCCCTTCTCTCTCTCAGGAGCCACTTTCTCAGGTGGGTTTCTGGAGGCTGGAGTCACAGGGGCCTTCTTTTCTTGGCTGTGTGAAACCTCAGGATAAAGTTTCTTCAGTACTTTTCCAACAAACACTATGGCAATCAATTTGTAAAAGAAAGGAAAGTATTACTGATTGAAGTTTTATTTAAATTGCAAATGAATTTTATATAAAATAAGACATATCATGACATCACCATCTCAGGGCTAAGTGACTGCCCCTCCACAGGACACAATGAGAGTGGTGCCTACAAGACCCCCAGCACTGTCCCCATGAGGGTCACCCCCACCACTGACCCAATCACAGGACCCCCCGCACTGTAGGCATCAGGGGACCCCCAGAAGTGTCCACATCACAGGACCTCCATAGCACTGTCCATCAGAGGCCCCCCAGCACTGTCCTTGCACTAGCTACCCCCCACAGGTGTGAGCACAGGTGGGAAGGGTGAGGCTGGGAACTGGTGGGGCACGTGGGCTCACAGTTCGTTCTTATTCCACTTCGTCGCTGGTTGAATTTACGCACAGAGCCGACTACAAGCTGTTTTCAGACCCTGGTTTGTGGTCCTGGGCTGCAGAGCAGCCCGGGAGAGGCTGAATCCATGCCAGTTCATAGCAGACAGGCTGGGCAGCCCAGGGGCCCCCTCTGGGGCCCCCACAGGGACAGCATAGTTGGCATAGTGCCCACAAAGATGCAGATTCTTCACTAGGCTTATCTCAGGGCACTCTCTGCCCTGACTGGAGGGGAAGCGCTGCCACAGTGAATAAACATTTCTGTCCTGATTTAAGTGTGAACAACGAGCAGGGACAATCTCAAAAGAGCAGCCAAGAAAGATGAGGGGAAAGGTTAATCCAGTGAATCTGTTTTGAAGTGAAATGAAGTGAAAGTTGTTCAGTCATGGTAGACTGTGACTCCATGGACTATAGCCCGCCAGGCTCTTCAGTCCAAGGAATTCTCCAGGCAAGAATACTAGAGTGGGTAGCCATTCCCTTTTCCAGGGGATCTGGGTCAAATCCAGGTCTCGTGCATTGCAGGTGGATTCTTTACTGTCTGAGCCATCAGGTAATCTGTTTTAACCTCATCAAATTTAGAAACAAATCAACAGAGAGAGAGAGAAAACTGCTCTAGTGACCAAGCACCAAGGGGCAGAAACCAAGAGCAGGACTCTGGAGACAGGCTTGAGGTATTCAGATGACAAAGTGGGGGACAGACATTAGCGCCATTGAGGAGGCGGTGATGTGAGGAGGGGGAAATGAGAGGTCAAATGTGACGGGACCGCTGAGCCCTCTGTGGGTCATGGAGGGCAGGCTCCTGTCCCCAAGAGGGAGCACAAGCCTAATGGCATAGACCGCTCCTCCTTTCACCCTGTGCACAGATGGCCCTCACTGCAGAAATAAGCCCCTCCAATTGGTGCTAGTTGGAAAACACACAATTTGGGTCTAAAAACACAACAGGCCTCCTGAGAAAGCTACTCAAGCCCAGGTGGTGCTTGGGCAGGCGCCTGGGAGAGCATGGGGTCCTGGTGTCACCTACCTGCCCACCCCTGGGAGCCCCTGTAGGAAGAAGCCAGTCCTCGTGGGGATGCCCTCATTTCCCCAGCCACACAGAGGCCCTGCCTCCCAACTCTGCCAGGTTAGGCAGCACAGGCCTGTGAGCATGTTCCCCAGGCCACTGAGGACGGCCAAGGCAGCACCTGGGTCACAGGGAGGCGGTCTGTTCCATTAGACCAGCACTCCAAGACCTGTCCAAAGGGCAGGTTCCAAGTTTCCAATAGAAACTGAATAGTCACGTGCATTTCCTTAAATAGCAGAGGGGAAAAAGTTCTACTCCAAATGACCGGATGCAATTTCTGGGGGAACCAAAAGCAGTTGACAAAATCCTAACCAGTTATCCTGCTCTAAAGGGAACTTGGGGACACTTGGAGCCCGAAAGCCACCTGGGCTGGCAGCAGCTGATGCAGGCATTCCGCTGAGGTCACGGCTGAGCTCCGCACACACGTGTGTGTGAACACATGACTACACTACAGGAAAACCAGACATGGGTCATCACCAAGCAGTGCATGCATCCACTGCAGAGTACCACACAGCCTAAAGGGACCAAAATACACAGCAATCCCAGGGAGAAACCGGCACGGTCACCAGGAAACACTGAGATGAACCAGTTACCTGACAATTTTGCTTCCATTGGTGCCCTGACACAGTGGCAACGGCATGGCACATAGCAGGCTGGCCATGGGCAGGGACACAGGCTGTGTGGCTGCGGCACTGTCCCTGAGTTCAGCTTGTCACCTGCACTCACTGTATCTATGGCCTAACTGGCGGCCTGTCTGCAAAGCGGGTCTTGAGGCCCTCTGGTCTCCGCTCACTGCCTTTCAGTGTCCCTGCATGACCCTGGGGTGTGGGGGTGGGCCTAGGCCTACAGGAGGTTCAGGATATGTGGTCCTTCCTCAGGGACAAGACTCAGCCCAGAGCTGAGGCTGGGAGCTCCAGGGCTAAGGTCCTGGGGCCAGGCTCTGGGTCTCTGACTTGGGTGGGGTCTGGGGGCTTCAGGCTTGCCTCACACCTGGCTCTGAAAGCTGATAAATATACGTGTCTCATACGGGCTTCACAGGTGGCTCAAAGGCAAATGCAGGAGACAAGGGTTCAATCCTTTGGTTAGGAAGATCCCCTGGAGGAGGAAATGGCAGCCTGCTCCAGTATTCCTGCCTGGGAAATCCCATAGACAGAGGAGCCTGGTGGGCTACAGTCCATGGGGTTGCAAACAGTCAGACATGACTTAGCGACAAAACAACAACAACACATGTCTAAATACTTTCAGCTGTCACAATTTAAAGCATAGCTTTTTAAAAAATAATATGATTTTAATTTTCCAAAATCAACTTTAAAAGAGCCATGCATAACAAACAAAACTAAAATAATACTTTCTACCAGCTAATACTGCTGGAGGATTCCTCAGTGAATTTCACTTCTTATTCACAACACAGAGAATAAGATCACTCAATGCATGAACATTGTCCTCTAAAGAAAACAAGCTGTCAGCGAGGACCTGCCCCCACCCCCACCCCCCATCAGCACATCTGCTTTTCAAACAGAGGATGGGGTCGCTCCAGTGCAGTCACAGAAGGAGCTCATAGTTTACTTAAGTAGAAATCACTAGCTATTAATATTTTATACCAAAAGAAATGTACAGCCACTGGACTCTAACTTCTTGGAGCCTCTAGAGCTATGAAGGATCTGCGTGCCTGTGAACTGTCTACCGGTTTACTACAGATAGGGATTTGTGGCCACAGCTATGTAGGGATTCAAGTCAAAAGCAGAACAGAAATGAAAGGTTACTTTTTTCAGAGTACTGGCATGCAGTAAAGCATCATTTTTAAAAAGCATCTGTCACCTTTGGTTTGTTGAAATGCACCTTGTGACTGTGTGTATCGGTGTTTGTGTATGTTGCCTACTGAAAATGTAGCCCTAAAAATCAATTTAGAGGTTAAAAGTCTCTTTTCTGCTTAATTTACATTGTGCTCAAAAACAAACATAAAAGAGCTGGGTGCTCAGGTTATGGAAGGCAGCTCTGTGTCACCACAGGGACCCAGTGACCTGCCTGCTCCTCCCCTCCTCACACTTCATCCTCTTGCTGTGCCCCTACCCCTCTCCCAGCAGCAGGAGCAGGTTCTGACTTGAAACTCTGTTGTCTGTCAAAAAGTAACCAGTAGAACATAAACAAGAACGGACATGGATGCCCGCAGGAGATGAGTACAATCACTACACAGACGGACGCCTGGAGTTGGGACACAAGAGACACAGCAAAAGGTCACCATAGAGAAAACCATCTTGTCTGAAGTTAATATGATGGAATACCAAACAGAGAGATCAAGTCTCTGTGTCACAGGGGAATCAAGCCATTTTGATATGATTTTCAGAGAGGACTGTCATCCATACTTGCTGTTTCAGGCTAAAGACATAAGACAAAGAAAAATAAATCTTCAGTCAAGTCTTCTTTGGAAATTAGATACCTGGGAAGAACTGTAAATCCATGTACCTCAAAAGGAAATAGATGGCTTGATTGCTGGTGGTAAACTATTCAACTCTGACCTCTTCTTTCACATAGCTACATGTTTAGAATCTAACAGCTGGGGGTAAAAAAAGGCAGGGGTTTGCTCCATGTTTAACAGAGGTGTTAGTGTCAGTATTTCAAGTTATTAGGCCTCCTTTGCGGTGGTCTTAGGAAGGAGGGTTTAACAGGTCCCTGCCTGAGGGACTTGGTTCCCAGCACTCCTCCCAGAGGGGAAAGCCTCCTCATCAGGGGATCTGGGTGAATATATTTTCTATTAGAAAAGGCTCTCATAAAAACAAAAACAACGGAAATAGAACTTTTTCTTCCATAATGTTCCACTCTGAAAAAAGACAAAGGAAAATGAAAACTATGCATTTAAAGAAAAAAACCCTCTTGAACTTTGAGGCCAGTAAGTTACCCCATCAACATCAAAAATATTTTCCCTTTCCTTAAAAAAGTTCACTTTGATGGTAAAGTAACACACATTTCCCTCAACATCTATGTTCACATCTATGTTCACACTTTACTTAACATGGATGTAAAACTACACCTTTCTTTTTACTACATTTATACTGGAGAGCTTTCTGGTAATAGAAATGATATTGATTCATTTGTGATTCTCTTGCCATATCATCCCTATGAACCACTGTCTCTCAGAAAAGCACAATTCTCAGAGGACAAAAAAACATGTGTAGAGCTAATCTGGAGACATGAGGAAAAAAATTAGCCAAAAAACTGTATTTTCAAGGGTGAATGTTAAATGGAAAGCAGCAAAACTGATGAGGCCACATATTTATAGAAATTACACAAAAATAAAGAAGACCCTAAGTATTAACAAACAACTTTTAAAATGTGATTTCTAGATATTTCATTATGAAAGAAAGCTACCAGAACAAACAGGTTTATGACATACCTTTAAAAAGTGATTATCTAAATGGAAAAGCGATTATCTAGAACTTAAAACGAGAGTTGGCAGGCTTTTTGAAATCATATATAAATGAATAACTACTTCTGAAAATAAGATCAGAAATGGAATTTCATTGAAAGTTTCCCAGTGGCCAGTTTGATGACAGCTCCCAACTACAGCCTGGCTTGGTAGAGAAAATCTTCCAAAACAAACACACATCAAGAAAATCATAAAGAAAAGGAAGAGTTCCTCAACCTCAGTAAACAGTGATGCAGACGATTCCCTTTTCCACCTGACATCTGTATAGCTTAAGAGACACTAAATTTTCTTAAGTTTAAGGTATTTCTTGGAATCTTAAACAATATTTTCAATTTCCTATTTTCAGTAAAGAGTATATTTATCTGCCAGCCTCTCTATAGCTTTTTCCACCACACTATTCAATATGGGTTTTTTGTCCTGTAATATGAAAAGGCTGCCTAGGAATAAAGGAATACATAAATAATAGTATTGTATCAATTCACAAGAAAGAGAAGCTCAATATGTATGCAAATTCAATAAATGATAGTTTAATGAGTTTCATCATAGAATTATAAATGGAAAAACAATTAGCTAAGATTAAGCAAGAGTTGGCAAGCTTTCTGAAATATTAATTAAGAGGAAACTAGTTCTCAAAATAAGACTATAAATAGTATTCAAATGGAACATAACGAATCCTACGCCATGACCAATCTGAGGTGGCCTCCCCATCTAAGCAGTGGACATACACTAAACACTCAGTTTCTTACAAAACTTAAATATATTTCAAACTCTGTCCAAAATTTTTCCTCACAGTTTTTTAGCAGCAATTACTATGCCATTAGCCATTCTGAAACATTTTAAGTACACGTAAGGCTGTGATCATTTTGTGCAGAGAGCAAACACTGCTCTTGTTTTGTCACCAAGACAAAACAAGGATCTGGGGGTGGGGCAAGGGATCCCTGGATGCAAGGATTTAAGGGATAAGGCAGGGCAGGCTGAGGGGACACTTGAAGGCAACTCAGAAAGTTGCCTCATCCCAGCTGGAAGATAGAGGAGAACGCGTTCCTTCTACTCCAGTACTGTTACTGAGGTGCAGTGTTCTCCTACAGAGGAAGCTGACTGGGAATGCTATCTACTTTTCTCCATATTCTGCCTTACAGAGAAATTAGTTTCCTTATTTTATGCAAATATTAACTATAGTTGCCACTGGGCTTTTCCTTTCAAAGGGCAAAAACACAGCATCTGTTTTAATGGAGAGAAGGAAAGAAAATAATCATAGCCTGAACTAATCCAAGTAAAGTGAGAAACATATCCAAAACCTTCACCTTTACTTGAAGCCACAAAACTCCTAGAAGAAAACATAGGGAGAAAGTTCTTTGACAACAGGAGTCTTAGTGAAGATTTTTTTTTTTTTTGGATTTGACACCAAAAGCAAAGACAACAACAGTAAAAACAAGAGAAACTAAAAAGCTTCTGCAAAACAAAACCACCAACAAATGGAAAGGCAACCTAATGAAGGGGAGAAAATATTTGCACACTATAAATCTGATAGGGGCTAATATCTAAGATATATAAAGAACCATACAATTCAGTAGCAAAAAGGCCCCCAAATAATCTGAGTAAAAAATGGGCAGAGAAACTGAGCAGATATTTCTCCAAAGACGACATACAGATGGTCAACAGGTACACAGAAAAGATGCTCAAGATCACTAATCATCAGGGAAACTGAAATCAAAACACAGGAAGATATCACTTCACACCTGTCAGAATGGCCATCATCAAAGAAGACAGGAAATAACAAATGTTGGTAAGGATGTGAAGGAAAGGAAATCCTTGTGCACTGCTTGTGGGAATGAAGATTGGTGCAGCCACAATGGAAAAGAGTCTGGAGGAGCCTCACAAAATAAAAATTAAACTATGATACGATATGCAATTCCACTTTTGGATCTGAGTATTTATCCAAAGAAAATGAAAACACTAACTTGAAAATTCAGACACATGTACCTCAATGTTCACTGAAGCTATTCTCAATAGCCAAGATATGGAAACAACATAAGCGTCCATGGATGGATGAATGAATAAGATGTGGAATACTATTCAGCCCTAAAGAAGGAAAGTGTCATTGCCAATAACACAGATAATCCTGAGGGCATTACGCTAAGTGGAATAAGCCAAAGAATGACAAATACTGTAAGATCTCACTGTTTGTTGAATCTGAAAAAAAGAAAAAAGAAAAAAGGAGCTCACAGATACAGAGAACAGACTGATGGTTACCAGAGGTGATTGAGGGATGGGACAAATTGGTAAAGATGGTCAAAAGGTACAAGCTTCCAATCATAAGTAAATAAGTCCTGGGATGTAGTTGTACAGCATGGTGATTACTGCTAACACTACTGTGCTGCATATTTCCTAAGACAGAAAGTAGGTCCTAAAAGTACTTATCACAAGGGATTTTGTTAACTATATGAGGTGATGGATGTTATCTTACTGGGTGATGGCTTTGTAATATATAGCCCATCATGTCACTATGCTATACACCTAAAACCCATACAGTGCTGTGTATTGAGCATATCTGAATAAAACTGAGGAAAACATAATCTTCCCTTTTTTCTCATTTTAATGTTGATGATTATAGGGTAATGAGAAGTTCGCTGGGCTTTCCACGAGGTGTCTGAAGTTCCCTGTTATCTCTGACATTCATTCTAAAGCATGTGCCAGGTTAGCCAATTAAATGTATCCATTCTGCCTTTGAGTGTTGGCTGCTCTGTCCTGTCTGACTCTTTGGGACCCCATCGAGAACTGTAGCCCATCAAGGTCCTCTGTTCATGGAATTCTCTAGGCAAGAATACTGGAGTGGGTTGCCATTCCCTTCTCCAGAGAATCTTCCTGACACAGGGGTCAAACTCCCGTCTCCTGCATTGCAGGTGGATTCTTTACAGTCTGAGCTACTAGGGAAGTTCCATTCTGCCTTTGGTGCTGGTTAAAAATATGCCATCACTTAATAAACACTAGTTATGTCCCCAGAAATTCAGGGTCCCTGCACTTAAATGGTTTGAGAGTCTTAATGTGGGGTTTTGGGCAGTCTTCACACCCATCCTCCATAGTCCCAGGTCCCAGACTCCTACAGCCGCCGTCCCTCACAGCCGCGTATCCTCACAGTTCGCGTCCCCGCAGTCCCGAGGCCTCAGACTCCGAGTTCCTCACAGTCCCGGGTGCCCAGAGCCCCCGTTCCCAAAGCCCCGGATCCTCAGAGCCTCGGTCCTCACACTCCCGAGGCCTCACAGACCCCCTCCCCGCCTCTCAAAGCTTTGTGTTCCTCACAGCCCCCATCCCCACAGACCTCGTCCTCAGAGCCCCCATCCTCACAGTCCCGGGTCCCTCAGAGCCCCAGTCCTCACGGCCATTGTCCCTCACAGCCCCCATCCCCACAGTCCCGGGTCCCGACCCCCACAGCAACCCCCACGCCCCACGCCATAGCCCCCATCCTTCACAGTCCCCGTCCCCACAGTCCCGAGGCCTCAGACTCGCCATTCCCCACTGCCCCGGGTCCCCTTCCACCAAAGTCACCGGTCCCCCGACACACCCGGTCCCCCCCTACCGTGCCTTCGCAGTGCGGCCATACCAGCCTCACGACGCCGGGGACCCCAGCCCAGGCAGGAGCAACTCTGCCGCACTTCCGGCCTTCGCCTTTGTAGACCCGCCCACAACAGCAGGCTTGTCCAATCAGAATCCGGAGCCTCTGCCCCCGGACGCCAATCAGTCGCGCACCGGCTACGGATTGGCTCTTACGCGCTCCGGCACGGCCCAGTACTCCGAGCATGCTCGGAGGGAAGGGCGTGAACCCGGGAAAGCGGACGGGGACCGTGGGGGAATCTGCGGGAGGGGATGAGGCGTTATGGGCTCATCAGAAGAGCGTCACTGGAAGGGGGTGGGTACGTCAGCGGGAGGTGGATGGGTGTCAGCAGGAAGGGAGTCAGGGACTGGGTCATTGGGAGGAGGTCAGCGAGGGGCGGGATTGTGCTCCTGGGTGACCGCCCGCAGTGTCACTCAGGGTCCCTGCGCTGCACAGGGATGCGGGCAGTAGGAAGGGTCCGCTGAGCGCCCCCTGGGCCAGGGCCCTGAGATGCGAAAAAAACTGGAACTAAAAGCAGAAAGGAAAGCGAGAAGGGAACCCGGGGGCCGCCCGCTGACCCCGGATCCTTGTGGCGCTGATCCCTTCTGCCCACTGTTAAGATTTGTGCTTTGTGCTCCCGTCCAACCATCTCACCTACTCCGGGACCTTGGTTTATAGTTTACTCCTTTTCCTTGAGTCCGTTTCTTGGAGAACATTATTTCCTGAAAGACTGTCTGTGTGGAGCCCTGCTGTGGAAGCTGCGGTTCCTCCTTAAGAGCAGGGAAGGGGTTTCAGACTGGGTAGAGGGGGGTCAGGAAGGCCTCCCCGAATGTAATTTGAGGGAGCAAAACTCACGATGTCCAGGCAAAGGGACCTCAGCAGAAGCCCAGCCCTGGAGCAGCAGGCACCGGTGCGACAGGAGCCCAGGGAGGAGGGACAGTGACAGTGCCCTCAGATAGGAAAGAAGGCAGTGCTGGGCAAGGTCGTGTAGTTGCAAGGGATTAGGGGGAGGATAAGCTGGTTTGCAGCAGAGGAGTGAAACTATCTGACACCCACTTTGAAGAAGCTGCCTGAGCCACTGAGCTGAGAGCAGACTGGGAAAAGCAGGGGCACCTTGAGTCCACAGCAGTGAGAAGGACATCGGTGGCTAACGCCAGGGTGGTGGCTGTGAGAAGAGGTGGATGGATCTGGATACGTGTGAAGACAGGGCAAGAGAGGTTTTCTGACTGACTGAGAGTGGCTGTGGCAGGAGAGGTGTGGCCTGGCTCCAGGTTTTGGTCTAGAAACTGGGAGGCTGGAGTGGTTACGAGGAGGTGAGAAACCTCCTGGGGGTGGGGGGCAGTCACTGTTGGGTGGCGTGCAGTTTGGGGTGCTCCTTGGATGTGTGAATGTGGGCATGGATCAGGCAGCTGAGTGATTTTCGACGAAACAGAAAGGACCTGGATGGGATACGCAGCTGGGCCAGTCGGCTGCAGGTGCATTTAAAGCCTTAAGGGGGAGTGTAGAGAGAGAACCTGTTCAAGTGCGGCTCTGAGGGGTTCTAACTCCTGCAAGGTAGGGGGATGAGGAGGGAGTGGGCAGGCAGTAGCGAAGGACAGTGAATCGTCCTGAAGCCAAGCCATGTCATCCCTGGTTGGAAGTGATATTGAGGACCCATCATAGACAACTGTACTCATCTAGTGAAACTTCTCAGTGACCTTGATTACAGTCATTTTGTTGAAGTGGTAGAGGCAGAAGCTTTCTGGGAATTCATTAGAGAGAATTAACTGCAGGAGAGAAATGCAAGATACTGGATGCAGACCTCTCTATTGGACCCAGGATGGGGCAGCAGTTGGAGGGTCCATAGAGACAGAACACACGTACACACATATAATTGAAAGAGAGTTGTTTAGAAAATACACTCTCCATACACACCAAATTTATGTGCTGAAAGGTCTGATTAAGTTGAGACTGAAAATGAAGAATGGAACACAAATGACACAATTTAAAAATGGGCCAAAGACCTTAACAGACATCTCGCCAAAGACAGACAGATGATAAGTAAGCATATTGAAGGTTGTTGTTGTTCAGTCCCTAAGTTGTGTCCAACTCTTTGCGACCTCACGGACTGCAGCACGCCAGGCTTCCCTGTCCTTCACTATCTTCTGAAGTTTATGCAAACTCATGTCCAATAAGTTAGTGATGCTATCTAACCATCTCATCCTCTGCTGCCCCCTTCTTTTGCCTTCAATCTTTCCCAGCATCAAGGTCTTTCCCAATGAGTTGGCCCTTTGCATCAGGTGGCCAAAATATTGCTCCACATTATATATGTCATCATGGGTTGCAATTTAAAACAATGAGACACCACTACTCATCCAGGAGAATGCCCAGATCCAGACACTGACAACATAAAGGGGGTGGAGCAGCAAGAACTCTCATCATTGTTGGTGGTGCAGCCACTTTGGAAGACAGTTTGGGGGTTTCTTACAAAATGAAACATACTCTTATGATCCATCAATATTCCCTGGTATTTTCCAAGATGAGATGCAACTTATGTGCACAGAAAACCCTGCACACAGATATTTATAGCAGCTTTATCTATAATTGCCATAACTTGGAAGCAACCGAGGTGTCCTTCAGCAGGTGAATGGATAAATAAACTGAGGTGCATCCAGACAATGGTATATTATTCAGCTAGAAAGAAATGATCCATCAAAAGACATGGAGGAAACTTAAATGCATATCACTAAGTGAAAGAAGCCAATCTGAGAAGGCTACAGATTGTATATGATTCTAACTCTGTGACGTTTTGGAAAAAACTAAACTATGGAGAGAGTAAAAGGATCAGTGGTTGCAAGGGCTTGGGTTGGGAGGGAAGACAGAGAGGACTTTTAGGGCATGAAACTACTCTGTCTGATATTATAATGGTGGAAATGTTATTCATTTGTCTAAACCCACAGAATATACAACCCCAAGAATGAAGCCCAGTGTAAACTAGGACTCTGGGTGACAATGACATGTCAACATAGGCTCATTAGTTGTAATAAATGGACCATGTAGTGGGGATGTTGATAGCAGGGGAGGATATGCATATGTAGCAGAAGAGGGCATATAGGAAATCTCTGTACCTTTCCCTCAATCTTCCTGTGAACCTAAAACTACTCTAAAAAAATTAAGTCTATTTAATAATAGATGGTGTATGACAGAGGGAATGTCCAGAATGCTGTCCTTGATTAGGTCACATCATGACCTTGTTCTCTACCTCAGCTTCCCAACAGTGTCAAGCAGCTCAGGTTCTTGTGCTCCTGGGTGACCGCCCGCAGTGTCACTCTGGGTCCCAGCGCTGCACAGGGATGCGGGCAGTAGGAAGGGTCCTCTGAGCGCCCACTGGGCCAGGGTCCTGAGATGCGAAACAAACGGACTAAAAGCAGAAAGGAAACCGGGAAGAAGGGAACCCGGGGGCCAACCACTGACCCCTTGTGGCGCTGATCCCTTCTGCCCACTGTTAAGATTTGTGCTTTGTGCTCCCGTCCAACCATCTCACCTACTCCGGGACCTTGGTTTATAGTTTACTCCTTTTCCTTGAGTCCGTTTCTTGGAGAACATTATTTCCTGAAAGACTGTCTGTGTGGAGCCCTGCTGTGGAAGCTGCGGTTCCTCCTTAAGAGCAGGGAAGGGGTTTCAGACTGGGTAGAGGGGGGTCAGGAAGGCCTCCCCGAATGTAATTTGAGGGAGCAAAACTCACGATGTCCAGGCAAAGGGACCTCAGCAGAAGCCCAGCCCTGGAGCAGCAGGCACCGGTGCGACAGGAGCCCAGGGAGGAGGGACAGTGACAGTGCCCTCAGATAGGAAAGAAGGCAGTGCTGGGCAAGGTCGTGTAGTTGCAAGGGATTAGGGGGAGGATAAGCTGGTTTGCAGCAGAGGAGTGAAACTATCTGACACCCACTTTGAAGAAGCTGCCTGAGCCACTGAGCTGAGAGCAGACTGGGAAAAGCAGGGGCACCTTGAGTCCACAGCAGTGAGAAGGACATCGGTGGCTAACGCCAGGGTGGTGGCTGTGAGAAGAGGTGGATGGATCTGGATACGTGTGAAGACAGGGCAAGAGAGGTTTTCTGACTGACTGAGAGTGGCTGTGGCAGGAGAGGTGTGGCCTGGCTCCAGGTTTTGGTCTAGAAACTGGGAGGCTGGAGTGGTTACGAGGAGGTGAGAAACCTCCTGGGGGTGGGGGGCAGTCACTGTTGGGTGGCGTGCAGTTTGGGGTGCTCCTTGGATGTGTGAATGTGGGCATGGATCAGGCAGCTGAGTGATTTTCGACGAAACAGAAAGGACCTGGATGGGATACGCAGCTGGGCCAGTCGGCTGCAGGTGCATTTAAAGCCTTAAGGGGGAGTGTAGAGAGAGAACCTGTTCAAGTGCGGCTCTGAGGGGTTCTAACTCCTGCAAGGTAGGGGGATGAGGAGGGAGTGGGCAGGCAGTAGCGAAGGACAGTGAACCGTCCTGAAGCCAAGCCATGTCATCCCTGGTTGGAAGTGATATTGAGGACCCATCATAGACAACTGTACTCATCTAGTGAAACTTCTCAGTGACCTTGGTTACAGTCATTTTGTTGAAGTGGTAGAGGCAGAAGCTTTCTGGGAATTCATTAGAGAGAATTAACTGCAGGAGAGAAATGCAAGATACTGGATGCAGACCTCTCTATTGGACCCAGGATGGGGCAGCAGTTGGAGGGTCCATAGAGACAGAACACACGTACACACATATAATTGAAAGAGAGTTGTTTAGAAAATACACTCTCCATACACACCAAATTTATGTGCTGAAAGGTCTGATTAAGTTGAGACTGAAAATGAAGAATGGAACACAAATGACACAATTTAAAAATGGGCCAAAGACCTTAACAGACATCTCGCCAAAGACAGACAGATGATAAGTAAGCATATTGAAGGTTGTTGTTGTTCAGTCCCTAAGTTGTGTCCAACTCTTTGCGACCTCACGGACTGCAGCACGCCAGGCTTCCCTGTCCTTCACTATCTTCTGAAGTTTATGCAAACTCATGTCCAATAAGTTAGTGATGCTATCTAACCATCTCATCCTCTGCTGCCCCCTTCTTTTGCCTTCAATCTTTCCCAGCATCAAGGTCTTTCCCAATGAGTTGGCCCTTTGCATCAGGTGGCCAAAATATTGCTCCACATTATATATGTCATCATGGGTTGCAATTTAAAACAATGAGACACCACTACTCATCCAGGAGAATGCCCAGATCCAGACACTGACAACATAAAGGGGGTGGAGCAGCAAGAACTCTCATCATTGTTGGTGGTGCAGCCACTTTGGAAGACAGTTTGGGGGTTTCTTACAAAATGAAACATACTCTTATGATCCATCAATATTCCCTGGTATTTTCCAAGATGAGATGCAACTTATGTGCACAGAAAACCCTGCACACAGATATTTATAGCAGCTTTATCTATAATTGCCATAACTTGGAAGCAACCGAGGTGTCCTTCAGCAGGTGAATGGATAAATAAACTGAGGTGCATCCAGACAATGGTATATTATTCAGCTAGAAAGAAATGATCCATCAAAAGACATGGAGGAAACTTAAATGCATATCACTAAGTGAAAGAAGCCAATCTGAGAAGGCTACAGATTGTATATGATTCTAACTCTGTGACGTTTTGGAAAAAACTAAACTATGGAGAGAGTAAAAGGATCAGTGGTTGCAAGGGCTTGGGTTGGGAGGGAAGACAGAGAGGACTTTTAGGGCATGAAACTACTCTGTCTGATATTATAATGGTGGAAATGTTATTCATTTGTCTAAACCCACAGAATATACAACCCCAAGAATGAAGCCCAGTGTAAACTAGGACTCTGGGTGACAATGACATGTCAACATAGGCTCATTAGTTGTAATAAATGGACCATGTAGTGGGGATGTTGATAGCAGGGGAGGATATGCATATGTAGCAGAAGAGGGCATATAGGAAATCTCTGTACCTTTCCCTCAATCTTCCTGTGAACCTAAAACTACTCTAAAAAAATTAAGTCTATTTAATAATAGATGGTGTATGACAGAGGGAATGTCCAGAATGCTGTCCTTGATTAGGTCACATCATGACCTTGTTCTCTACCTCAGCTTCCCAACAGTGTCAAGCAGCTCAGGTCTTTCTAACCATACAACAAGATCTTCCCAGAAACCATCTCTTTTCCTCCAGCCCTGTTTCTTTCATCTCTTTTACACTTAAACTTCTCCAAAGAGTTGACCACAAAGTCAGTCCCCACCTCCATCAAAGGTCAGTCTCAACCTTCAGTTGACTCTGCTGCCCAGCTGTGTCTCCATCCCCTGCCACTGTAACTGCTCTTGCTGAAGTCATAGAACCTCACATTCCAGAGCTAGCCCACACTTGGCAGTGTCCACGTACGATTCAGTGGTCTCCCAGAAGCACCACCCACCCACCCAGCTGCAGAGACCTGGGATTCATTGGCATCCTCTCCTCCTTGTCTCTCCCCCATGACCCACTGAAAAAAATCACAGCAAGTGTGCCCTTCCTACGTCATTTCTTACATTGCCTGGTCCATGTCTTCATCATCTCACTATGGTTTATCCAGGCATTTTTAAACTGATCTCCACAATCCCACTTTTGTTTCCTCACTCCCACCTCACTTCTATCTCTTCTCCTCACAGCAGTCAAAATACCCTTTAAAAAAATCTCATTGTGCTTCAAAAGTCAGTGGATGTAATCCATCACATTGACAAACTAAAGAAAAATCACATGATCATATTAATAGCTGCAGAAAAAGCTTTTGACAAAATCCAGTAAAAATCCCAAATTCATGATAAAACTGTCACCAAACTAGGAAGAGAAGGGAACTTCTTCAACCTGATAAAGAACACGTGCAGAAAACCTATAGCTAACATCATACTGGAATGGTGCTGGAGAAGACTCTTGAGAGTCCATTGGACTGCAAGGAAATCAGACTGCTGCTGCTGCTGCTAAATCACGTCAGTCGTGTCCGACTCTGTGTGACCCCATAGACGGCAGCCCACCAGGCTCCCCCATCCCTGGGATTCTCCAGGCAAGAATACTGGAGTGGGTTGCCATTTCCTTCTCCAATGCATGAAAGAGAAAAGTGAAAGTGAAGTCGCTCAGTCTGTCCGACTGTTAGNACTCTGTGTGACCCCATAGACGGCAGCCCACCAGGCTCCCCCATCCCTGGGATTCTCCAGGCAAGAATACTGGAGTGGGTTGCCATTTCCTTCTCCAATGCATGAAAGAGAAAAGTGAAAGTGAAGTCGCTCAGTCTGTCCGACTGTTAGCGACCCCATGGACTGCAGCCCACCAGGCTACTCCGTCCATTGGATTTTCCAGGCAAGAGTACTGGGGTGGGGTGCCATTGCCTTCCCCAAGGAAATCAGACTAGACAATCCTAAAGAGAATCAACCCTGAATATTCATCGGAAGGACTAATGTTGGAGTTGAAACTCTAAGACTTTGGTCACCTGATGTGAAGAGTCCAATCACTGGAAAAGACACTGATGTTGGGAAAGATTGACAGCAAAAGGAGAAGAGGGCAGCAGAGGGTGAGATGGTTAGAGAACACCACCAACTCAGCGGGCATGAATCTGAACAAACTCTGGGAGATAGTGGATGACAAAGAAGCCTGGCATGATGCGGTCCATGGGTTCACAAAGAGTCAGAGATGACTCAGCAGCTGAAAAACAACAGCATCATACTTAATAAACCCTGCCACCAACAGGGACAAGGCAAGGATGCCCTTCTCACCCCTTTTCAACATTGTACTAGAGGTCCTAGGTAATGCAATAAGACATGAAAGGGAAAGAAAAGGTATATAAACTGATAAGGGAGAAATACAACTTTGTCCACAGATGACATGATTCTCTATGCAGAACATCTTATTTGCCTGCTAAAAATCCTACATCAAATTTCACCTTATATAAGATACAACTCAGAGTCCTTAAAGTGTCCTTTGAACACCCCTGACTTGTTCTCCAGATGCACTCATATTTTCTCTCTTGCTCCCTCTGACTGTTCTTCCCCTAGGTCGTCACACCTGCTCTTCCTCCTATCTGAAAGCATTTCCCTGCCCTGCTCTCTTCTTACCTGAATCCCATTCCTTCTCCAGGGCTCTGGTAGAAGTGGCTTTCTGACTGCATGCTGGTTCTTCTGCAGAGACCCTTGCACTCACCTGTGGGAAATTTAAACCCTACAGGTCTTTCTCTGAAGCTGTGAGACTTACTCAGTCAAGGAACCTGGGGTTGGGGGAGCAATAGGCAATTATTGGCAGATGGAAATCAGATGGAAAAATGTCCAGCCTCAACTGAAGGCAGGCAGTTCTGAGGGGCATTCCATGTGGCGCCTTTGGGGATCCCCAGCCAGACTGATATCCCACTCTCCACAGGGATGGCCAGCTTGATAACACCATCCTATTAACATTCCTTTGTTTCTTGTCTCACTCTTCCTGTTTCCTTTCTCATTTCCTGCATCACCCTCCCAAATGAACTACCTGCACCCAAAGCCACATCCCACGACCTGCTTGTGAGAGAACCCAGAGGAAGATAAAGTCTTAATGAAGGTTTCCACAAAAGGTTCTCCTCTCATCTTAGAGCTGCGTGGTTGCCATTTAAACATTGAATAGCACCCTCTACTTTCCTTTAGAAAAGTAATTATAATTTGTGATTTTATGTTACTGTGTTATTTTTAAAAAGTGATTGGAAGCTCCAGGGGCCAGAGAAGGCTTCTCTGTTGTGCTCACATATGGATGGACATGTTGGGCACTCAGCACACTTTTCTTATTTTTGTTTTTGCTCTTGCATGAATGAATAAATGAATTTTTTTAAGATGAAAGGATGAAGGACCTACTGTATAGAGATATTCTACTGTATCAGTATTCTGTGATAACCTATATGAAAAAAATAAATACATGTATAACTAGATCACTTTGCTGTACACTTGAAACAACATTGTGAATCAACTATACTCCAATATAAACTTAATTCACTTAAAAAAGATGAAAGGATGAGGACAAATATGGAGAGGAGGGAACTAAAGGGAAAGTATAAAGTAAAAAATTGGTCTAGAATTTAGATTTGTGGTTGAGGTTTGAGACATACAATTCATTGGTTTTGACAGAGGAGAGAAGTTGGAAGATAAAAACTAATGAGAAATGTGACTGTGGGCAGGTTTTCTTAGTTCATCTTGTATCCACTCCCTCAGCATTTGGAACTCTGCTGTGAAGATAAGCTTCAGTTGATTAAGGGGAGTGATCAATTATATGAAAAAATATTATAGAGACAGTGCTCTTACTTAAAGACCTTGAAAATTTCATAAACGATTGGTTAGTCTCATCCCAAATAATTTTGGTTGCCTGATTCTCTATTCGGAGAAGGCAATGGCACCCCACTGCAGTACTCTTGCCTGGAAAATCCCATGGACCGAGGAGCCTGGTGGGCTGCAGTCCATGGGGTCGCTAAAGGTCGGACAAAACTGAGCGACTTCACTTTCACTTTTCACTTTCATACACTGGAGAAGGAAATGGCAACCCACTCCAGTGTCCTTGCCTGGAGAATCCCAGGGACGAGGGAGCCTGGTGGGCTGCCGTCTATGGGGTCGCATAGAGTCGGACACGACTGAAGTGACTTAGCAGCAGCAGCAGCAGATTCTCTTCCTATTCTGTTTGTGTTTGTCGCTCAGTCGTGTCTGACTCTTTGCAACCCCATGGACTGTAGTTCTCCAGGTTCCTCTGTCCATGGAATTCTCCGAGCAAGAATAATGGAGTGGGTTGCCATTTCCTTCTCCAGAGGGAAGGGATTCCTGATTCCTATTCTAATTCCTGTCCATTTTCCTATAAACTTTCTTCTTGGTGTTTTCTCTTATTCTAGCAGCTTTCACGTGTTTGTTTGTTTGTTTAATCTCATTTAAACTTCACAACAGCCCAGTTAGAGACGTGGTAAGCTTCGTTTTGCAGGCTTATGAAAACCCGGGCTCCGGGACTTGCCCAAGGTCAGGTAACACACTGCCATAAGCGGGAAGGAAGCCAGGTGGTCTCCGGTTACCCGTGCCGCGGCTTCACGCTAGGCCGTGGTAACTTTCCTTCCCCCTGGCTATCCAAACACAGACAACATGGCTAAATTTTCCAGTTCGCTGCAGGTTGTGAGAGCCTGGTTTCCACTGAACCATTCTCCTTCCTCATCCCTGGGCTGGTGCGGTCTGCGCTAGGAGCAGACGCGCGAAGGCGGCCAGACCGCCGTTGCCCCAGGTTTACCAACAGTGAGACGCTGCTCCTGGGCCTGGGGACGCCATGGGGGCCCTTCCTCCCTGCGAAGACAGGCGGCACGTTCCTCTCCGGGGAAGGGCGCGAGTGGAAAGGTGGGGGCCGGTTTAGGCGCCCGCGATAGCAGGAGGGGCAGTCCAGCGACACTCGGGCCAGCATGTAGGATACATAAGTCTCCGCGTCCTCTGCGCCGCACGAGCATCCTGGGTGTGGAGACTTCACCCCGTCCACGAATCCCTCGCACCATGCGCCCGCGTGCCATTCCTCCCTCTCCCGAACCCGCCGCGCTGTGCCTGGTGTCTGGGTGCGCGTCGGACCCGCTCGCTGAATTTCCAGCGCCCGGAGCACCTGCTCCGCGCGCAGCCGGGAGGCCGCTGCCCCCGGAGACCTCTCGGGAGCCTCAGGTCCCCCGCCGTCCCCGCGTGACCCGCGGCTCCCCGCGCAACAGTTGGCGGGCCAGGCGGTGCGCGCGCTCCCCGGGCCGTGCGCGCCAGGCGCGCCGGGCAGCAGGGCGGGAGGCGCGGGCAGGGGTCGCGGCGCGGAAGCCTGGCACTCCCCCAGGCGTGGGCCCGGCCCCTCTCCAGATGCTGCCGCGCGCCGGCCGCCCCCCCCCGCGCCCCTGAAATAAGGAAGATGTCATTATTACAGCCTGGGCGGCGAGGGGTGGGGGCGGCGGGCACGGGGGCCACCTGGAGGGCCAGCTGGGTGCCAGGCGCCCGGTCCCCCTCTCCAGCGTGTGTCTCCGAGAGACGCGGAGCAGAGTGGACGGGACCCGGCAGGGGCTGGGCGGACAGTCGGGGGTATCGAGGGGGCGGCGGGGCGCAGAGCCCCCGGCCCCGCGGGTGTGCAGGGGGAGGGCGGTGAGAATGAGCTCGGGGAGCGACCTGCGTCGGAAACTCAGGAGTCGCTTCTCCGGAGCTCGCGCTTCTCGAGAACGTGGTCGGGTCTCCTGCGTGTCGTTTCCACCCGGTGGATGGCAACTCGGCCGGGTTCAGGATTCGGAACTCGAGACTTGTCCGTGCGGCTGGTTCGTATCGATCAAAAATAAAGCGATCGGCAGCGAGTCCTTCCTGTGATTAATTCTGCCAGCATGGGCTGTGGGTGGTTTTGGAGCCGGAAATGTAAAGCGCACCTGCTGTTTCTGGCATCCGAAAAGAATTTCTGACTAGGACTCTCCTGAGGGGCCTCAGCCCTGGGGGTCTTGGACCTGTCCCCACGGCTACCAACTCGTGCGTACTGTTGGCCACTGTGTCTGATTGGAACTTGCGGGCCTGGTGATTATGACTTAAGGAAGACTCTTACTTGAAGATGTAAATCGATTTTTATTAGTTATTGGAAAATTCCCCGGCTTCTCAGCGTGGCCTGAGGGACCCCAGCCTCGTCCAAAATGACCCTTTCTCTGCCTCGAAACCGACACCACAGAGCCCTCTCCCCTCCCCCCACACCTTGGAAGGAGCGTTTGAGTTTGAGTTAAGGTGCAACATTGTTTTCATTTTAACTTCCTTTATACTCTCCGCAAAAGATAATAGGTAACCAAGGCAAAAAATTGTGAAATGATGAAAAAAGGGTAATTTTTGGCAGGTCAAGTTGTTACTCTGGTGTTTAAAAAAATGTCATTAATCAGGATTTTCCAGTAGCCAAATTGTCTTGTGCAGGCGGCTGGGTGACTCACAGATTTGGCTCTGATAGTAATTGTAGAGTGTGTGTACCATTTCCTTTTAGATGGTGTGACTTTCTCATTGCTTGGAATGGAACAAATTAGAATATTTTATGCCCCGCATCTGGCAGCAGGACCAGCGGGCTGTGGGGGACACTTTCTGCTCTGGCACATCTGGGCTGGGAGAGTTCCGGCCCCAGTGGATGAAGACAGTGAGAAGCAACAGTGCTGTCCTGGAGCCCGAGGCCCCTTCCCCCTACCACTCCCAGGTCCCACTGGGCTGCAGTCTGTGTTCCACCAGTGGGGGCCTGCTCTGTGTCCTCTCTTGCTTTCCATCCCCAGTTTCCTCTGCCCTTGGTTAAGAAATAAGCCCTGGATGGCTTGCCCTAGCGACCAATCATGTTGTATCTGCATAGTACATTTCAAGTTAAAGAACAAAGTGAATTCTGTGTAAATAACCCACGGTGATGAAGTAACTAGTCCCACAAAGATGTTTTCTGAAATATGTATTCTATTCGACTTTATACAAAGTGATGCTTCTAGAGACAGAAATAAATATGTATTTATTCACGAGCGTGTTAGTGCCTTAGGTTTCTTGTGTTGTAGATGAATTAATAGCAATGTATCTTATTTTTAGAGAATTCACATGCTTCTGCATCATTTCTCCCCAGTGACAGAATGTGTCCCCCTATGGCAGTCTAATGCGTCTCTCATTTTTGCCTATTTCATTTTTGAAACTGGTGGAAATTTCACATTAAACACTAAAAGTGAAAAAACACTGCAAAACTTGAGTCACATTGGATTCTAGACACCCAGAATCCAACCAGTTCTGAAACTAAATTCTAATGTTGTGAAGACTATGAGAGGACTTGCTATCCGTGTGTTTAACAAAGTTTAACAGTGTGTTTAACAGAGTGTCTTCCATCATGTCGCTACATGATGAAGTTGAAGAAATGCTGGCATTCTTTTATATTTGAGGAAAAACTTCATGATTTCTCAGTTCCTTAAGGAACTGAGTGATACACACTTTGATCATAGATTTTAAAGGGAAATTAATTAAATGTGTCATTTATTGACACTTGGAACGGATACAGCATGGTCATTCACTGATACAATAAAAGTAACAGTGATTCATCGTTTTGTCCAGATGGGAGTCATATTTAAAGCACTGGCAGCATGTTTGTTATAAGAGAATTACAGGGGCAAAGCGTTCTCTGCAGTTAAAAATCATTCTGATCAACTACAGCTTTACATACAAGTTACATTTATCTAGTAACCATATTCCCACCAGATCACCAGCTTTTAACAGTAGGTGTTGTGGTCTTCTGGGCATGCGTGTCATGAAAACTGAGCCCGATAGCATCCTGTTTATTCATGGCAGACACTCTCGTTTTCTGGGAGCTAATAATCACATGGGCTTTGGTGTTGCTGGGAAGGGCTGGGGGTGCAGAGCCCCCTAAATCCTGCATCTGCGGCTGGGAGTGCCTTCCCCTTCACAGCACCCAGGGCTTAACTACAAACTACAGTTTGGTGTCAGTGCTAATCTGAGTAGAGACAATGGGCATCCACGGCTGAGGCCAGCTCTTCCTTTCTGTAGGGGCCTGTGCGCTGGCCGCACCTGCCCTGAAGAGCCGGTCAGGCAGCAGCCCTGGGGCCCCGGAGGGTACCCTGCCGTCAGCAACTCCCGCTTCCAGTGGTTCCCACATTCCCACAGGAGTGGCAGCTGGGGTTACTCTTCAGCATACACACCCCTCTGGAATCATCCCCAGGAGCTTTTCCCAATCATCCCCAAATGTTGATTCCTGAACATGTGTCTTTCTTGCTGAGTCTCTGAGGAGTGTGACTGGCCAGGCCAAGTCCAGTCTCTGTCTGTGGTCCCTGTCTCCTGTTCTCTGGGATAACTACACACTGACTTCCTCAGAGCCAGCCTCACCACTTTTACCATTAGGCTGTGGGGCCCGCCCTCTGCTTGGAGCAGGCTCCTAGTTGATAAGGAAGTCAGGCCTCCACCCCTCTTTGAGGCAGACATCTCTGGGAAGAGGATGGCATTTCTTCTCAGCTGAGAACAGTTTGAGGAGAGGAAAGCTTTGGGAGGTAAATCGTAAATCTGAAAGGATGTAGGTCCAACACCACGCAGCCTAGGGTGAGGGGGTGGGGGCGGGGGTAGCCTGCTGGAAGGGAAGTCAGTGCCCAGTGCCCAGGACGGCTGGGCCACGGTGGATGGATGCACTTAGTCCTAGGACGTCACTGTTGTCCAGAGTCAGGGAGGGCCTGAAACCATCGTTACTGCTTCACTTTCAGTTTCGTCAACCAAGAAATCCCCTTTTGAAGTGGGCTTCTGTCCCAACCACCCAGTGGGAGGTAGAGGTTTTAGTCTCCCTTCCAGTTTTTCTCTTCAATGCTCTCATCTTGTCCTTCACCCACTGACACCGTTCTCTAGTATCCCTTTTTGTGTGTATATCCAGAAAAAAAAAAACACAGAAGTAATTTTTGCTACAAAGGAATAAATGTTTACAACCAGCCCTGCATAAAATCTTTTACCCGTCCATAAAATGGAGGAGCCTGGTAGGCTACAGTCACGGGACATACACACAAAAAGGGATACCAGAGAACGGGGTCAGTGGGTGAAGGACAAGATGAGAGCATTGAAGAGAAAGCTGGAAGGGAGACTAAAACCTCTACCTCGCATTGGGTGGTTGGGACAGAAGCCCACTTCAAAAGGGGTTGCCATTTCCTTCTCCAGGGGATCTTCCCGCCCCAGGGACCAAACCCACGTCTCCCACATGGCAGGCAGACACTTTAACCTCTGAGCCACCAGGGATGAAAGCTAAACCTTTGTAAATCTATGTACATATATATGTGTTAGTTGCTAAGTCCTGTCCGACTCTTTGCGACCCCATGGACTGTAGCTCAGCAGGCTCCTCTGTCCATGGAATTCTCCAGGTAAGAACACTGGGGTGGGTTGCCGTTCCCTTCTCAGGGGGATCTTCCTAACCCAGGGATCGAATCCTGGTTTCCCTCATTGCAGGCAGATTCTTTACTGTCTGATTCACCAGGGAAGCCCAATGGTACTTGTAAATCTAAGTGCTGTTATCTTTTAAAACATGGGCCATACTCTGCATGAATGAAAAAAGTACTAGAATGATCTCCTGGGGCCCATAGACTACACATTTTAAGCCAGGAAACATAAAAGTATCCTCTTGAGCAAAACGGAAAATTGTCCTACCAGTTTTGTACAATGCCTACCAACAGCTCTTTATATTGGCTGTAGGTAGCAGTAGGCTTCTGGAGTCAGAACCCTGAGTGGCTAAATGGCACTGGCAGCTTTTTTGCCCTCACTATATTTTCATCCCTCATCACTACATGAGGGATACAGTATTAATGTGGTAGTGTTGTCAGGAGGATTAAATGAATTGATGAACGTGAGGCAATTGAAACAGTGTTCATAGTAAATGCCCAATACATGTCCACTATTTTGATCATGAAAAAGTAAGATTGGGGCCCATGTTGAGCCGTCCTGCATTGGATGTAATCAAGCCACTCTCCAGTTTCCCATAAAACTTAGATATTACTGTTTCTAGTCTTCTTTTACTTTCTTACATATCTGTTTTGCCACCTCTTTCCAAAAAGTTTTTTGACTCACCAATGAAAGGATGAGGTTGAAGAAATGAAATAAAATAGAAATAGACAGTCAGAGCTAACAAGTATGGTAACCCCAGGGGTTAACACAGTCCTTTGAGTCTGAGTTTCTGGGATGTTGTTCAGTTGCTAAGTTTTGTTCAACTCTTTGCAACCCATGGACTGCAGCATGCCAGGCTCCCCTGTCCTTCACTGTTGCCTGGAGTTTGCCCATTGAGTCGGTGATGCCATCTAACCATCTCATCCTGTGTTGGCCCCTTCTCCTCCTGCCCTCAATCTTTCCCAGCATCAGGGTCTTTTCTAGTGAGTCAACTCTTCCCATCAGGTGATCAAAGTATTGGAGCCTCAGCTTTGGCATCCTGGAAGCCAACCAGACAAAAGCGGAAGACACAGCCCTCGCTCCATTCCATTATTGAGTGGGCACTGCAGACTCGTTTTTCAGTGAAGAAAAGATTTTCTTGAGTGCTGAATCTTAAAAGATGCTCTCATGCAAGACTTGGTGTACAGGAGCAGGGAAATAGCATATACATCAGTTATACCAACACAGAAGTGTTTTTCACGATTACAACAGACTTTGAAGGAAACCAAAAGAAAACACACCGACAACCCACAAGAGGGCCAGTGACCTTTTCCCTGTATTTCCACATTCCCTCCATGACCAGATGGGAAACTGCAGGCTCAGGAGCCGTACTCTGGGCCCTTGGTCTGTTTCGTGAACTGTTGATATCACGTTCACGCTGTGTGTCTTAGGGACGATGCAGATTTCTTGGGTGGCCTTGGCTTATGTGCACAGGGCTTTCAGGTAGCAGCCTGGGTTTTAGGTGTGACTCCTGCAGGCAGAGGCGTCCTTGCCGCCTCTCCCTCTGTGCTGCCTGCTCCCAGTGTGCCCCGCCCACCACCCACTCGCCCGCCCCGGGGAGGGAAGCTCCAGCCTCCAGCCTCCTGCTGCCTTCCCTGTGTGTCTGTGATGGGGGGCCCCACACCCCTTGAGGGGACCCCTGTCCTTGTAGAAGGATGGCCTGCTGGCCCAGCCCCGCATCTGCCTGTGAGACGACAAAGGGCACTCTCCTCGCCGTGCCTTTCTCAGACCAACCTGGCGTGCCCTCCTCTCCTATCACCACTGCCCAGGCTGGGAGGAAACACTCTCCCTCACCAGCTCTGGTTTTCCTTGTGTTTACCGTCTTAGACCTCGAGCTGCTTGTCCCCAGACCCTCGACGTCAGGACACGTCCGCCAGGAGAAGCGGGGAATGCACAGGTCCCCCGGTGGATCGCATCACTCAGGGAACTTTCAGGGGACACGAGAATCCACAGCTGGCTGACCCCTTCACACTCCCGAGAGAGGTTCCTCAGCTACCTAGGGCTTCTCCGAGTTTTGCGAATCTCACCGAGACAGGAAACCTTACAAGCATGGCAGTGGATTTGCCTGTTTGATGAAATCTTTGGCTCTTTAAAAATGATTTTTCGGGAGAGAATTCCCTTGTAGTACAGTGGTTAGGACTCTGCACTGCCAAGCGCCCGCATTTAATCCCGGTCGGGGAACTAAGATCTCTTAAGCCACGAGGTATGCCCTCCCACCAAACCCAAATAATTTCCATTTTCTGACATTCTTTGTAATCCTTTAACAGTTTCTAAAGAGATTTCTGAATATCTGTTTTCCAGTTCTATGAGAAACTTAGTACATTGCCCTTTCCATAGATACTTTAGAAGTTGTCATAAACAGGTGAATGTCGTCCTTCAAGCTTCTGCTGTGGCCATTGTAGAACACTCCTGTGTCTACTGTGTAACTGTCTATTACTATGGTTATAAGTGAAAACGGAAGTGAAAGTCACTCAGTCGTCGCTGGCGCTGGGACTCCACGGACTGTAGTCCACCAGGCTCCTCTCTGTGGGACTCTCCAGGCAAGAATACTGGGGTGGGTAGCCTATCCCTTCTCCAGGGGCCCTTCCCAACCCAGGAACTGAACCGGGTTCTCCTGCATTGCACATGGAATTTTACCAGCTGAACTACCAGGGAAGCTATGGTTATAAGCAATACACAATAAAGTATGGCTCCAAGTTGTGAAAGGTTGGTTCTGCAGCTCTTTAAAGCAACTGAATAGTATTTCTTAGTCTTCAATTCATCCATTTGCTTGTTTCTCTAGTGTTATTGTATTAAAAATCATGGCAGGCATTCAGTTAAAAAAAATCTTTTTTTGCATATAACTAGCCTCTACCAGGGAAGGCAATGGCACCCCACCCCCGTACTCTTGCCTGGAAAATCCAATGGACAGAGTAGCCTAGTGGGCTGCAGTCCATGGGGTCGCTAACAGTCGGACAGACTGAGCGACTTCACTTTCACTTTTCTCTTTCATGCATTGGAGAAGGGAATGGCAACCCACTCCAGTATTCTTGCCTGGAGAATCCCAGGGATAGGGGAGCCTGGTGGGCTGCCGTCTGTGGGGTCACACAGAGTCGGACAAGACTGAAGTGACTTAGCAGTTAGCAGCCTCTACAATTTCACGTCTGGAAGTGAAATTCACTTAGGATTATATCCTAAGAAAATAATCATGAATATACAGGACATTAGCTAAACAGAGCTTCACTTCAGGTTTGTTTTATAGTAAAATATTGAAAACTAGCCATAACCTGAAATTAGATAAACTCATTATGGTGTAGCACATTGTAACAAAATACACATCCATTAAAAAGGTGATCCAGGGATAGGGGAGCCTGGTGGGCTGCCGTCTATGGGGTCACACAGAGTCGGACACAACTGAAGTGACAGCAGTAGCAGCAGCAGTACAGTCTAGGGCTCAGGTTGGTCTTGGTAATATGGCCATCTGTATTAGAGTTCATGTGATTTGGAAGATGATGAACCCTTCTCCTGTGTGATGAAAAACCAATTTGGATTGATATTTCTTTCAATGTTTCTAGGAGCTTGAAATTGTCATTGGAGACGAACACATTTCTTTCACAACATCAAAGATTGGTTCCCTTATTGATGTCAATCAATCCAAGTAAGTACACATGATCCTTATTCCAGATATGTCTGTTTTCGAGCATGCTGATACGAAACCCATAATCAAATTGAGACTGTTATGGTAAGGTGATAATCTGGTACAAATCTAAGAACTGGCCAGCTTTGTCCCCATCAATAAAGGGACTCCCAAATTATCTTCAAGGGCTTGCTCCTTTTGCTTTTGGTGTTTTAGTCAGTCATTGTCAGTGAGCGCTTCTCAGTGATAACACCCACAGAGTAATGCCCTAGGAGCAGCCAAAGTGGGAGAGTCTGGCCAAAACACAAAAAACAACTGCTGGGAAAACCTATGACATCAGTGAGTCTGGATACCTTCCTCAGTGTCGGTTGTCCATACTACACATCTTAAAGCCTGACTTTAGTGAAACTTGAAATCATTTAGAATATAAATTTTAAAATTTGTTTTTTGTCAGGGTAAATTATTGAGACATGAATCTGTATACACAGAATCATGAGAATTTGGCAACCTCTTTGTCTCTTGTGCTTTGAGGATTGGGGATTAGATACAGTTCACTTTCAGTACATGTTGGGCATAGTTGTCTTCTATGAACAATCTCCCTGTTCTTACCCAGTTATTGCTATAGTGAGGTTGAGTGAGTCTCTTGGTCCTGCTTGGTCCTGCTTAGTACTACCTCTTTTAAAAAGGAAGTTTTCCTAATTCTGAAAGTAATATGTGCTTCCTGTCGAAAATATAGGAAATACAGAAAGGTAGAAAGGTGAAAATCACCCATAAAATTATCAGATAACCATTAATCTTAAAATATTTCTGTCTTTTTCCTGTGCTTTAAAAGATAAAGCACAAAAAATGAATTGAGATCAACAGTCTGTTACTTTAATCATGATTTTTTCCTACTTAATATAAGCATTTCCTTCTTAAAAAATCTTAATGTTTTAAATTACTTCTTAATATTCCATTTTAATGTATATAGACTTTTTCTTCTTTTTGGACATTTGGTTTTTTTCAAAGTTTTTTAATTCTGTAAATACCTCTTAGGAGGAATATCCTGGTACATAAATAATCTGGGTTATTAAATGGTATTTTTTGCTGAGTTTTTTCAGCTTTTTAAACATTGTTTTCCTCTTGCATTACAGGGATCCAGAAGGCTTACGAGTATTTTATTATCTTGTCCAGGACCTGAAGTGTTTGGTCTTCAGTCTTATTGGATTACACTTCAAGATTTATCCTAAGAAAATAATCATGAATATACAGGACATTAGCTAAACAGAGCTTCACTTCAGGTTTGTTTTATAGTAAAATATTGAAAACTAGCCATAACCTGAAATTAGATAAACTCATTATGGTGTAGCACATTGTAACAAAATACACATCCATTAAAAAGGTGAAACTTGAATATTTGAGCAAACTGTGGGAGATGGTGAAGGACAGGGAAGCCTGGTGTGCTGCAGTCCATGGGGTCGCAAAGAGTCGAACACAATTGAATGACTGAACGACCACAGCAGGGTGTCCAGCTCCCGTTAAGTGAAGCACGCAGGTGGACAGACAGCACATGGTCCGTCCTTGTCCCTCTGCTTCCCTGAGGCTGCTGTGCAGGTGACACAGCAGGGCGTCTGGAAGGACCCAGCAGCTGGTGGAGGGGGTGGGCAGGGGGGACACCCAGTTGTATTGGCACCTTGCTTGGGGTGCAGGCGTCTGCTGGGGTCCACTGTCTGGGTCCCTCTGCTGTATCGGAGGCCCGTGGAAGGCACTTGTGGAGTACTGTGGCATGAGCTGGCTTCTGGGTCATGTTGAATCGGGACAGATTTTCTTGGTCCCTAGGTAGTCCTTCCATAGACAGGCTCTGTCTGGTGGCTCTGCCTCCGTCATCCTCACCAGCCAGAACGGGGAGAGGTTGGGGGACCACGCAGCGTGGTCCTGATCCCGTGGCCTCTGTCACATGCCACGCGCACCTCAAGGGAGGTAGGAAAGAAGAGGAAAAGCTTTGCAGTCAGCTGACCGTTTCTGTGAAACGTTCCTTGTTTCTTTTTCTCGAACTTCTCTAGAATGTTTGCCTCCTGTCCCATCAGCCCTGATGAGTTCCAGCAAGGAGGACGGACCTTGTTTGGGTTTAGGTTCATCTTCAGCCGCTCCTCAGACCATGTCTGGTGTCCCTGAGGCCATGCAGACAAGGGGGTCCCACGGGAAAAGCTGGGGAACAGCTGATTATCCTCAGAAATCAGAGAGGATGGCTGTCTGGACATCAACAGGAGTGTTTGTCACATGGCTTCTCTGAATTTTAAACTGCCTGGGACACATAATACTGTAATTTAATAATGTCTTAAAGGAACTAGTCAAGGCTATGGTTTTTCCAGTAGTCATGTATGGATGTGAGAGTTGGACTGTGAAGAAAGCTGAGCGCCGAAGATTTGATGCTTTTGAACTGTGGTGTTGGAGAAGACTCTTGAGAGTCCCTTGGACTGCAAGGAGATCCAACCAGTCCATTCTGAAGGAGATCAGCCATAGAATTTCTTTGGAAGGAATGATGCTAAAGCTGAAACTCCAATACTTGGGCCACCTCATGCGAAGAGTTGACTCAACGGAAAAGACTCTGATGCTGGGAGGGACTGGGGGCAGGAGGAGAAGGGGATGACAAAGGATGAGATGGCTGGATGGCATCACTGACTCCATGAACGGGAATCTGAGTGAACTCTGGGAGTTGGTGATGGACAGGGAAGCCTGGCGTGCTGTGATTTATGGGGTCGCAAAGAATCGGACACGACTGAGCAGCTAAACTGAAAGGAATTTTGGTGCATCCACGCAGTAGAAGGTTAGTCAGTTCAGTCACTCAGTTGTGTCCGACTCTTTGCGACCCAATGAATCGCAGCACGTCAGACCTCCCACAGGCTCTGTCCCTGCCTCGCCTTGCGAAGCCTGGCGTCCCGGGACTGCTCCTGCTGAGCTGTGTGGGTGGGGGTGTTGGTGGACCAGGGGACATATCCATGCTACCCTGTGACCCAAGGAGGGGCCCAACCCAGCCTTTCCCAGCAAAGCACTGGAGTCTAGCAGGGTGGGTTGGGATGGGTGCACACGAGAGATGGAGTGTCTTGTGTTATCTTCCAACATGCTTCTATTTTTACTCATGTAGGGATATTGGGAGAAACCAAGGTCTGCACCGTTGGATGTCCAGCAGGGTCCCCAGAGATAACTCCGGTTATGAAGCGTGAGCAGTGCACACAGCCCCTTCTCTGGCCCTGCCTCTGGGCCCCTGGTGCATCGTTCACAGCTTTCTCTGTTCTAGGTTTAGGATGTGCTTTGGAAAGTATTCAGGGTTCTCCCAGTAAGCAAAAATAGGCAAAACCTGAGGTCAGCACATTGTTGTCATACTCGTAACGCATTTCCTTGGCTACCAGATCCTCTCTTTGTTATATTTATTCTACTTTTGGAGACTCATCTTTCCTGTGATATTTTTTGTTTTCTGATAGCTGGTGGTGAATTGCAGGCTGCTTGGGCTGCTTTCACACATTTTCTTTTCTTTTTTTTTTAATGGTCACCTACTCTGCTAAATATTTAGAAATTACAGATCTGTACAAATTAATGACTTGGAGGTCACGACTCCATGACTTAGAAATAATTACAGTTTGTGTCTCGCTTCTTCCTCATCTCATTTTTTAAACCAAAATTGGGAACTAGCTTTTTTTTTTTTTTCATTTTATATTCTTTTCTGAGAATTTATCCAAATTTTCAAAATATTCTTTTACAGCCTGATTTTTCTTGAATTTTTATTTGTTTATTTTATTTTGGGGTCTGCTGAGCCTTTGTTGCTGTGCCAGGGCTTCCTCTGCTTGCAGAGAGCAGGGGCTACTTTCCAGTCTCGCTGCACTGGCTTCTCTCGCTGCGGAGCGCAGGATCTAAGATATGCAGGCTTCGGTAGCTGTGATGCACCGGCTTTGTAGCTCTGAGGCACGTGGGACCTTCCCAGACTAGAGATCGAACGCATGTCTCCTTGCCGGGGATGAATTGCAAGGTGGATTCTTAACCGTTGAACCACCGGGGTAGATTCTTAACTATTGGATCAGCAGGGAAGCCCTTAGACAATTTGATTTCAGTTGAAGTATTAATATAATATTCTGGTATGCAGTATTATTCAGCCTCTCCCCTACTGCTCAGTGTTTAAGTTGCTTACAGAGATTTCTGGTCATCTGTGATTAGTATCTTTTCTAGTGTTTTCTGAAGGTCTACATAATTTTTCTCTAGTAAATTCCTAGAAACAGAATTATTGGGCTAATGGCTATATCAGTAGGGCTGCTGTAACAAGTTACCATAAACTCAGGGCTTAAAACCACAGAAAACAAGAGAAGCTCCAAATCAAGGATCCCAGAGCTGTGCTCCCTCTCGAGGGTGCAGGAAAGGGTCCTGCCTGCCTCCGCCAGCCTGTGGTGGCTGATGAAGCTCCCGAGGCTACGGCATCACTCTCACCGCTGCCCATCTCCACCGCCCATCTCCTGTCTGTCTGTGTCTCCCTTTCTTCCACCTCAAACCTCTCTTCGGTGGACACTTGTCATTGGATCTAGGACCCACTCAGATAATCCGGGACTTTCTCCTCCTGTCAATGCTCTTAATTTAAACACATCTGCAAAGACCTCTTTCCCAAATAAGGTCACACTTAGAGCATGGTGGCACTCAAATATGGTGGGGATCAGTTCAGTTCAGTCGCTTAGTCGTGTCCAACTCTTTGCGACCCCATGGACTGCAGCACACCAGGCCTCCCTGTCCATCACCAACTCCCGGGTTTACCCAAACTCATGTCCATCGAGTCTGTGATGCCATCCACCATCTCATCCTCTGTCATCCCCTTCTCCTCCTGCCCTCAATCTTTCCCTGCATCAGGGTCTTTTCGAGTGAGACAGCTCTTCACATCAGGTGGCTAAAGTACTGGAGTTTCAGCTTCAGCATAGTCCTTCCAATGAATATTCAGGACTTATTTCTTTTAGGATGGACTGGTTGGATCTCCTTGCTGTCCAAGGGGCTCTCAAGAGTCTTCTCGAACACCACAGTTCAAAAGCATCAATTCTTCAGCACTCAGCTTTCTTTATAGTCCAACTCTCACATCCATACATGACCACTGGAAAAACCATAGCCTTGACTAGACGGACCTTTGTTGACAAAGTAATGTCTCTGCTTTTTAATATGCTGTCTAAGTTGGTCTAACTTTCCTTCCAAGGAGTTTCATGTCTGCAATCACCATCTGCAGTGATTTGGGAGTCAAAAAAATAAAGTCAGCCACTGTTTGCACTCTTTTCCCATCTATTTGCCATGAAGTGATGGGATTGGATGCCATGATCTTAGTTTTCTGAATGTTGAGCTTCAAGCCAACTTTTTCACTCTCCTCTTTCACTTTCATCAAGAGGCTCTTTAGTTCCTCTCCACTTTCTGCCATAAGGGTGGTGTCATCTGCATATCTGGCGTTACTGATATTTATCCTGGCAATCTTGATTCCAGCTTCTTCCAGTCCAGCGTTTCTCATGATGTACTCTGCATATAAGTTAAAAAAGCAGGGTGACAATGTACAGCCTTGACGTACTTCTTTTCCTGTTTGGAATCAGTCTGTTGTTCCATGTGCAGTTCTAACTGTTGCTTCCTGACCTGCATACAGGTTTCTCAAGAGGCAGGTTAGGTGGTCTGGTATTCCCATCTCTTGGAGAATTTTCCACATTTTATTGTGATCCACACAGTCAAAGGCTTTGGCATAGTCAATAAAACAGAAGTAGATGTTTTTCTGGAACTCTCTTGCTTTTTCAGTGATCCAGCGGTTGTTGGCAATTTGATCTCCGGTTCCTCTGCCTTTTCTAAAACCAGGTTGAACATCTGGAAGTTCACCGTTCA
>SJYX01002966.1:109143-122876 GCA_006410675.1 Oreotragus oreotragus | reverse complement strand
GAATTTTGAGCATTACTTTACTAGCGTGTGAGATGAGTGCAATTGTGCCATAGTTTGAGTATTCTTTGGCATTGCCTTTCTTTGGAATTGGAATGCAAACTGACCTTTTCCAGTCCTGTGGCCACTGCTCAGTTTTCCAAATTTGCTGGCATATTGAGTACAGCACTTTCACAGCATCATCTTTCAGGATTTGAAATAGTTCAACTGAATTCCATCACCTCCACTAGCTTTGTTCATAGTGATGCTTTCTAAGGCCCACTTAACTTCACATTCCAGGATGTCTGCCTCTAGGTGAGTGATCACACCGTTGTGATTATCTGGGTTGTGACGATCTTTTTTGTACAGTTCTTCTGTGTATTCTTGCCACCTCTTCTTAATATAGTCTGCTTCTGTTAGGTCCATACATACCATTTCTGTCCTTTATTGAGCCCATCTTTGCATGAAAAGTTCTTTTGGTATCTCCAATTTTCTTGAAGAGATCTCTAGTCTTTCCCATTCTATTGTTTTCCTCTATTTCTTTGCATTGATCACTGAGGAAGGCTTTCTTATCTCTCCTTGTTATTCCTTGGAACTCTGCATTCCAATGGGTACATCTTTCCTTTTCTCCTTTGCTTTTCACTTCTCTTCTTTTCACAGCTATTTGTAAGGCCTCCTCAGACAGCCATTTTGCCTTTTTGCATTTCTTTTTCTTTTGCATTGAATAGTGGGGATACCCACCTTCTGAGGGAACCAACATTCGAAGAACCTTGAAATTGCTGGTGGGCAGCTTTTTCGACCAGAGCCTCCCACTCGCACTGACCTCGATGCTCACCTTGCTGCTCCTTCACCAAGTACTGGAGAAGGGCTGTGACTGTGGCCATGAATGTGGCACAGGAAAGGCTTTGTGCAAGCAGCTGAGGAAGGGTCAGCAGGTTCGACCAGAGCTCGCAGGAGTCTGTGCCCACCTGATAGAGTTCCAAGCTGAGCCTGGAGCACCATCCTTTGCAGCCTGAAAAAATGGACTAATATACTCTATGTGCAAAGGTTTTCATGCCCGCATAGAAATGAATGGGGAAATAAACTGGAAATTGGTGAAAGGGTCCATAAGTATTTGAGAATGAGAAACAGTAATGAATGGTAACAAAAAGGTAAGTTAAAACATCACTTGTAAAAAACTTATCAAGTGGGTTGTTATTTTAAAAATGCCAATGACCACACATTTTCACCCTTGCGTTTTCAAGGCGTCCTCTGATTTGTGTCTGTCTGTCTTCCCATTTTGTTCCCAGATGCCCAGTTCCTCCTGGGCTTGCTGACCACAGAACTCTGTGCTCCAACTTTATAATGAAGGTAGATTTCTTATTTCAAAGGTTTAACGGGATAGCATTTTTAAAAAGAATTGAAGCTGACTAAATTTAGTGTCTGAAAAATGTCCAGACCGAAAATAGCTTTATTCCAAAACATCTGTCCCCAGGCCCAGACTGCTGGGCTCGGGAAAGGTGGACATTTCTGCCTGTTTCCCATTAGCAGACTGGTGTCCCCAGCCATGAGTCGTCACTGAGCGGGTGTGTGTTCCTCGTGTGCCGGCCTGTTGCACGGGGTGTGCTCATCCCAGGTGCTGGGCTGCTTCTGACCCCTTCTTCTCTTGCACCTCCTGCTTCTTACTGCTCCTCACTCTTTGCCCTTCTGAAGACATTAAGAAAAGATGAATCATAAGGTTCAAAGACATAAGGCTTTTGCTGGGATTCCTTTCTCTTTCTTCATTTTTATACTAAGTGTTAAATTCCTGCTTCGTCTGATATTTTTTCAAGTTTAATATCTTTTTTCCTTTTTTTTAAGAAGTAGCCTTCTGGTAGCCCAGGAGAAGGGTGTTCCTTCATGTATGTGGCATGGGGCTCTCGGGAACCTGGTGTTTGCATAGAGGCTTTCATGTCTCCTCCAGAGGAAGGGCAGGGGAGAAGTAGGAGGAAGTGGAGGGAGAGGGGAGGAGGAGGCAGGGGAGGAAGCGTAGAGGAGGTGAAGAAGGAAGTGGATGAAGACGTGAGCGTGGGCACCGTCCCCTTGGACATCACTGGCACGGCTCCCTCTGTCTTCTCTTGTGACACTTGTGCACTCAGCATGGACAGACCTGTCCCTTTTGCTGCCCAGCTGTGTTCATCCTGGGGAGCCAGTACAGTAGTCACCTTGGTGGACCCCGCTCGTCTTCCAGAACCTGAACTCCACATGAGCACCTTCCAAGGAAGAGAGACATCAGGTGAGGTCAGAATCCTGTCCCTTCTCCTTAGTGTTCCTCTGGGCTTTGCAGTCATGACTTGTGGATAATTCGGCTTCTCCATCTGGAATTGGGGTGTTGGATCTTGAGGAAGACTCCTGCGTCTGCCTGTCTATGCTTCCTTCTGGGACAGCAGAGCCTGGAGTGTCTGCAAGATCCTAGGTGTCGCTCAAGGTGCTTGGAAGTCAGGCCAGAGTCTTGGGGAGTGAGATGTTCCTGCCAAGGCCACGGGGAAGGTGCTGGGAGGGAGAGCCACCCACCAGCCCAGAAGCCTCTCTGAATTCTGATTCTCCTGCTCCAGTATTATAGGTGTATAGAGGCTACCAATATGCCAGATGTGTCCTCTGAGATGATCCAAGACAATAAAATGACATAAATAATCATTATTTTCCTTGAGGCCTTTTAAAAAAAAAATGTGAAGAGAACACTGTTTTAGGGCCTGCCACAGGTGAGCTGTGAGGGCGTCTGTGTAGCTGTGAGGAAGTGAGTGTTGGGGAACCCTGACTCATGGGCCCAGCCTGAGTGGACACCTCATGGGGGACACTGTGTGCCTGAACTGGAGGAGGGACTGGTGGTGTTACGCCCCTGGGAGGATGTAGTCCTGTAGGGCTGTGGGGGTGGTCCTGGCGGTGCAAGGGGCACCCTTCAGTATATCTGAGCCAGCACCACGGCTGCTGCATCGGGGCCGCACTCCATGCTTCCAGCCCCTCTGTGCTCCTGGTGACCCTTGGGGTGTGGGCATCACTGCATGGCATCCGTTGGCAGCTCATCTTCCGGATTCTGCCGAGTGGCGCTCCTGAGACTTTGTGCCAACGGGCTTTGTTGGACCTTACAGGAAGGGACAGGGCCCTGGTTGAAAAGTCGGGTCAGTGCAGTCAGGAGGGTGGTGACCTGAGATCTACAGAGACTCCTGCGTGGCTTCCCCACACCCCATGTGTCCTGAGCGCCTCCACCTCCAGATGGAGCTGAGCCTGGCTAGAGAGGGAGAAGTTAGGTCCTCTGTCCCCTGGGAGGAATCAGGCTGGAGGGGTGCCCACCTCCCCGCCAGGATAGGAGGCATGTCTTTAATTGTCTGGTAAATCAAGTAATTTGTAATAATCTGGGTAACTTTGGGTGAATTTCTGGAAACTTGATGATCATACAGTTCTTTGAAAAATAACTTTTGGGTGCATAAAAAAGAGGACATTAATGTTTATTACTGATGAATAATTCATTTGATGTGTTTTCTTGTAAATTCTCTATGTGCCAAAATTGTGCTCCACATTATGTATGTTTTAGTAAATAAACCAGAAAGACAGTTCTGGTTGAGAATCTGTGGAGGGAGGTAAATATTAAATAAATATAGAGCAATCGCATTACTAAAAGTGTTTTCATGCTCGAGATTATAATTCAGCTCAAGGGACTGCTGTGCCCAAGTGTTGGTTCTCTGACCCATGTGGGCGGCCTGGAGGCTGGGGGCAGAAGTGGCACTTCTGGTTCTGGGAAGAATGAATAGGAGTCAGGGGCAGAGTCAGGGAGTCTTCCAGACCTGAGGAATGGGGTGCAGGGGCATCAGGGATGAGCTGGGCTCTTGGCCTGAGCCAACAGGGGTGCAGGTACAGCTCCTGAGGTTGGAGACCACCAAGTTCCTGTGTGGGAGAGTCCTCTGCTCTGTTTTCAAGTAGGATGAATGTAGTTTAATGTACTTAAGAGAAATTTAAGACAATAAAAGCATGAATGTTAGCTTGCCATGAATGTTAGCCTTGTTGTTTAGGTGTGAAGGTTGGGATCTACTTTTTCCCTTCTCCCTGGATCCATCTTCATATCCAGCCCACCCAGACACCATGGGTCACTGGGAAGAGATGTCTGTTGGACCAAAAATGGGTCCAGTTGACATGTCCTCTGGTGAAGCCTCACATTTCTCAGATGGGAAAACTGAGGACTGGCCCAGAATTCCTCCTCCTCCCCACGGGGCTCTGTGCCTGGCCACACCCTCACCACACTGTGCTCGAATTAGGAGAACGTTCTCACAGCAGCTCCCCCACCCCACCCCGCCTCCAGTCTCTCTCAGCTTGAAGCCATCCTACACACAGCTGCTGGGGTAATCTTTCTAAAGCCATTTTTATCATGTCACTTTTCTGCATGCTGTTTTCTGTTGCCTTTTGTCAAATCCAGATTTCTCCTTCCTGGCTCTCAAAGCTTTCTGCAAAATGCCCCCTTTCTGAGGGTTTCCATTATGGGCCTTTATGGAACATTTGCCCCAAAGTGCTGCTCAGATTCCCTGTGGCCGTCTCACTGTTGCCTACCACCGGGCCTTTGCACATGCCAGGCCACCCACCTGGAAAATTTATCAGCCTGTTCCTTGTGTCCCTTTTCTTTCCCGATGTGTGCCTGCTCTCCTCTTCTAACTGCAAAACCCCTTTCTCCTTGGAACTGACCCCTGTAAATCTTCCTTCCCTCAACTCCAACTGTTCGTTCACTGTCTGCTTTCCTTTAGTAATTAGTTATTCATCTTATAACATTCAGAAGATGTCTTATGTAAGATACTTGAATCCAGCAAACCAGTCATCATCTAATGATTGGCTGGATTTACAAAAATATACTAGGAAACCCCCGCCCTCCCCAGGAGCTTTCTTTAAAAAAAAAATAGCTTCCTTTATATACTGGCAATGATGCAGTTACATGAGATTTATTTCACAGTGGGGTTAGGCTTGTTCTGAGAGTTGTCATACCCGTGTTTGATTGGCTGATGGGATATTTTGGCAGATCCCTGAGAGTCCTAAACATGATACCCAGCTTGGACCCCCCCATTCCGCCTGCATCCCACGCTTCGCCACGCCAACTTCCCAGGCAGAGCGGCCCCCAGCTGGGGGCAGCTTGGAGCCCTGCACTGCTGCATCTCAGATCAGATGTCCTTGATTTAAAGACTGTGCGTCTTTGACTTCCCCGGTTAGGATTCATGCTTTTCACAGAATCTAGATGGTGTTGAGGCTGGTGGGAAGCTGTGTGCAGCTCCCTGGGGCTCTGCGTCAAGTTCACGACGTGGTCACAGGCTGTCTGTTCTCTGTGCTTGAGGCCAGCAGGGTGAGCACACCAGGCTTCTTTGAGGGAACGCCCCGCAGCCTCGTTATTGTCACCCTGGTCGGGCAGCTGCCTGGTGTGGTGGCTGCTGAGTGAGGACCAGAACCGGCTGAGTGCACTTGACCATGACGTCTGGGCTCGGCCAACCCTCTCTGGGCCTCAGTGACGAATCTGTGAAATGGGGATGAAGACAATTTCTCACTTGACAGATGGCTGTGAAGATAAAAGTGGAGTTACTGAGGCCTGGGTGGTGGGCAGCGGGCCGGGGGCGCGTGGGGCTGGGACCAACACGCAGGCCTTTCCTTGGGCCGTACTCCCCATGGACAGCTCTGCCCTGCTCCTGAGTTCTGTTTGCACAATCATAGTGAAAGCACTTTTTACCATACAGAGAGCTATATTTATAAGTAACTCAGCATAGCTCATATTTATGGCAAAGCAATTTTGAATCACTTTCCAAATTTTCTTTGTTTACATCTAATGATCTCTGACTTTTTTATTAGAATGTCTTTTATTTTTATTGTTTAAAGATACTATCTGTGAGCATTTTTGTTGGAGATAATGAAACAGCTTCTCCACTGAACCCATCAGAAGTTCATAGGCTGTACTGGAAACTTTCAGAAAACGCGAGCTTCCAGGATTCTCTTAAGGCTCCAGCCTTGATGGCTTCGTCCTTAATGGGTGTTCCCCGTGGGGCGTGGGACCAGGCCCACCTTCCTCAGTGAGCAGATGGGTGGGGGGCTGGCTTAAATTTCCTAGTGACCTTACGGCGGGTCTGGCTCCTGCAGGGCTGTGCGGGGTCTTCTCTTTGCAAGAGCACGCTTGCCCCGTCTCAGCACAGCCCTGCTGCCCTCGGTTGTCTGTCCACGCTTCCCGCTCCAGGTCGGGCAGGGGGCTCGTAGCAAAGGTGGCTGCGTGTCTTCTGGGCACAGAAACCACTCATCTCTTCTGGTTATGTTAACTCATGCTTCCCACATCGAGGTTATTTACTCACAACTGATCAGTCACTCTGCTGACAGCCCATAAGCACACCAGCCCCTCATTCCTCCTGGTCCCCACCTCCCCAGCCAGCTCCCTGACTCTGGCTTCACGCTCCATGTACGTGGATGGAACTGGTGTAGATGATTCTGGTTGTTCAAGTTATAAACATCCTTTCTCTCCCTCTGTAGTTCTCTGGGTTTAATTATTCATCAGGATCGCATCTAGGTTACTTATACTGTGATCATTATTTTCCAACCTTGCTGTAGAGACAGTGGGGGTTCTTGTTCCCCTGCTAACCCAGCATGGCAGATGCCATGTGGGCACGTCCCCCCGAGTCCACCAAGACAGGCGCTGTCCTTGGTAAGCCCCTAGCTAGGCCAGCAGATAAAAGACAGAAGACTCAAGTCAGTAAAATCAGAACTGGAAGAGAAGATATTATGATGGATGCCTAGAAATAAGAGGATCATTGGGGATTTAAAAAAATAATAATTCTATGCCAACAAATTGGACAACCTAGAAGAAAATGGATAGATTCTTAGTAACATACAATCTGCCAGGACTGAATCAAGAAGAAATAGCCTGATCAGACCATTAACAATAAGGAGATTGAATCAGGAATCAACAACCTACCAGCAAAGAAAAGTCCAGGATCATATGGTTTCATGGCTGAATTCTACCAGGTACTCAAAGAACTCAACCAGCTCTTTCTTAAAATTTTCTAAAAATGGAAGTAGGCGAAATATTTCCAAACTCATCTTATGAGGCCAGCAGCATCACCCCGACACCAAAGCCAGACAAGACCCCACAAGAAAAGCAAAGCAGGCTGCCTCTCTGTTGTCCATGCTAAGTCACTTCAGTCTTGTCCAACTCTTTACGACCCCATGGACTATAGCCTGCCTGGCACCTCTGTCCATGGGATTCTCCAAACAAGAATACTGGAGTGGGTTGCCATGCCCTCCTCCAAGGGATCTTACAGACCCAGGGATTGAACCTGTGTCTCTTATGTCTTCTGCATTGGCAGGAGAGTTCTTTATCACTAGTGCCTCCTGGGAAGTCCAGCTTGATATCTCTGTTATAAAGCTGGTCTGAAGATGAAAGCCTGGACCTGTAGGTGCTGGAGGCTTCAAGGCAGGTTCGGGATGAATGTGGCTCTGGTCTGAGGCCCATGGTGCCAGGCAGGGACAGGAGGCAGGATGCTGTAACCGGGTGTCACCTGTATCAGAAGTCTTCTTAGTATTTCCTTCAAATAAAAACTCAGTTCTACGTCTGTACTTTCTGTATACACTTTGAAGTAATAATGAAGAATTTTCTTTAGGAGGAAACTCGCAACTCTTATCTCCTTATTCTTGCATCTCAGGTTTGTTATTTAATAAAAATTTTTAAACTAATTACTTTTAATATATATCTTTACTATGTCTTAAAGTAATATTTGCACATACTTAACATAGTCTTGCCTGGAAAGTCCCATGGAGCCTGGTGGGCTGCAGTCCATGGGGTCGCTAAGACACGACTGAGCGACTTCCCTTTCACTTTTCACTTTCCTGCATTGGAGAAGGAAATGGCAACCCACTCTAGTGTTCTTGCCTGGAGAATCCCAGGGACAGAGGAGCCTGGTGGGCTGCCGTCTATGGGGTTGCACAGAGTCAGACATGACTGAAGCTACTTCTAGCAGCAGCAACATAGTCAAGGCTGTGGCTTTTCCAGTGGTCATGTATGGATGTGAGAGTTGGACTGTGAAGAAAGATGAGTGCCGAAGAATTGACACTTTTGAACTGTTGTGTTGGAGAAGACTTGCGAGTCCCTTGGACTGCACGGAGATCCAGCCAGACCATCCTAAAGGAGACCAGTCCTGGGCTTCACTGGAAGGACTGATGCTGAGGCTGAAACTCCAGTACTTTGGCCACTTCATGCGAAGAGTTGACTCATTGGAAAAGACCCTGATGATGGGAGGGATTGGGGGCAGGAGGAGGAGGGGACGACAGAGGATGAGATGGCTCGATGTCATCACCAACTTGATGCACATGAGTTTGGGTGAACTCCGGGAGTTGGTGATGGACAGGGAGGCCTGGTGTGCTGCCATTCATGGGGTTGCAAAGAGTTGGACCCAACTGAGAGACTGAACTGAACTGAACATATGGGCAAACAATGGAAAGTATGTGTTAGTTGCTCAGTCATGTCTGACTCTTTGCAACCCCATGGACTGTAGCCTACCAAGCTCCTCTGTCCATGGGATTCTCCAGGCAAGAATACTGGGGTGGGTTGCCATGCCCTTCTCCAGGCGATCTTCCCAACCTAGAGATCAAACCCAGGTCTCCTGCACTGCAGGCAGAGCCACCAGGGAAGCCCCAAACAGTACAAAGTAAAGAGCAGCAGGGTCTTGCTCCACCTCTTTCAGCCTCAGGCCCAGGAGAGTCAGTGGTAACTAGTTTTAAATAGACTTTATATTTCAAAGCAGTTTTTGGTTTACAGAACGTTAAGAGGAAGGCAAGTGATTTCTCACATACCATACTGTTGTCCTGCCATGCACAGCGCCCCCCCGTCATGAACGTCCTCACCAAACAGTGCATCTTTACAACTGATGAAGCTCCATGCACACGTCACCGCTGCCCTGAGCCCGTGGTTCCCATTAGGGTTCTCTCTTGCCGTTGTCCATTGAAGTGTATAATGACATGTATTCATCATTATAGTGTCCCACAGAAGTTTCATTGTGTGACTCACTTTTTACTATGTATTTTCAGGTCTTCACAGATGATTTCCATGTCCCTGATTAGCCTACTCTAGGCATTGTTAACTGTTTACCGTGTCTTCCCCTTCCTCCATATAACCTGGTTGCTCCCGCTGGGTTCTTCTCTCTGCTGACTCGTTAGCTTTCATGGATAAGCTCCACCTTCTTCCTTATTCTGTTGGCTCTGGTGGTGTCACTTGACATCCATTCTGTGCTGTGAGGCATCAGCACCACTCACTCAGGTACTCACTTTCAGCAGCGTTTGTCAAGGGTGAGTCCATTTAAGTTCTGTTTAGAAATCATAGTTAATTTTCCTGCTTCTCCTGTGAGCTAAAGACGGAAAGTAGCCGTTTGGAGTTGATGTAAATGCTCCAGGGGCCGTTGCTCAGAGAGAAACACCCTCCTTGGTCTTTTGCCAACTGACTGGCAGGCCGGAGGTTTTCTTCCAGAATCTTTGTTCTGATTTTTTTCAGAACCAACTGCTTTCTGGGTGTGAAGTGCAGCCTCACACTTTTAACTCTTCTCTTGGCTGTTTTGACCTACAGTTCCTCAAAGATCTTGTCTTTCTCTGTCTCGACTTTTACCTTCCTTTAGTTGGTGCATGTCTTCAAATAATTTCCTGAGAAAATAAGAGTAGAAGATAACTTTTCCGTTCTTGTGCATCAGAAATGCTGCCCTCATTATGTGTGAAAGTTCGGCTGGGTCTTGAATTCCAGTGTCAAAATAATTTTGTCTGAGAATTTTGAATGCCTTTTCCCCTTGTTTCCTGTAATTTAGTGTGGAAAGTCCACTTCTGTTTCCTTTGCTATAACTGACTTCTTTCTGGACATTTTTAGCTTTCTCTTATGTTTGCGTTCTAAAGACACATACATGGGTGTAGATTTTTCCCTGTTTGAGCCAAAATGCTGGGCCATGTGGATGCTTTTGGTCTGAAATTATGATCCTGGCTTTTTAAACTCTCATGTGCTATGTCCTTGATAATATATTACCTTCAGTTTCTATTACCATCTATTTTTCCTGTTGCTTTTTTCCTTTCCTCTTCTCTTTTATCTTTCTGAAACTCTTCTTCTTCAGATGTAGGACCTTCCCCAGATAGACTCTTAATGTCCTGTGTCTTTTCTATTATATACTTTTGAGTCTTTTTTATATTTTTATATTACTTTCTCGTAAATTTTCTGAATACTGTCTTCTATCAAAATGTTATTCTCAGCAATTTTCAGTTTCTAAGACTTCTTTTTGCTCTGTTTCTTTTCTCACGGCCCCAGATCTTCTCGGATTTCGCTGTGGAGACTAACTTGCTGGGTTTTTCCTTTTCCTCTATTTCCTGCAATGTCTCTTTCCCTTTTTCTGTCACTGTGGCTCTGGTTCTGTGTCTGGAGGTGGGGCTGCTCACCAGGTGGGCTTCTCTTCAGGGCGGTTGGGCACAGAGCTGGCTGTGTTGCTGGAGAAGTTCTAAATGCAGAGTTCAGGTCTTCATTTAGAGCAAATCAGTTCTGGTTCTGAAGCAAAGAAGTTCTGATTTTCCCAGTGGGTTGTGGGCAGGCTGCTGGGCATCTTGCGTGAAGGGGTGTGAGGACGATGCGGTCCCTGAGTTTCCCAGGTCTCTCTGCCCTGTGAGCCGTCTGGGACCCAGGCCTCCCTGGGCAGCCGGGCTCGTGTCCTGCCTCTCGCCTGCTTCGTGACCTCCTTGACTCTGCGTCCTCAGCCCCCTTCTCCCTCCATGCGGCACTTCATGCGATACTCCAGCACCTGCTTCTTTCATGTTCATAGAGTTCCTTCTCCACAGAGCCCTTGGCGGTCACTTGGCGGGGTGGTGAGGTCTCAGAAGGCAGAGAAGGCTAGTAAATTAAATACCTGAGTACCTCAATCAGACGTGAACCACTTTTCAGTTTGAAAAGTACTAGGATTCTCTGGCATTATTAAATGACATTGGCTAGAAGTTCACTAAGGTTACTGTTTTCCTGTCTCTCCTAAGCCCTTTTCCTGAAAGGTCTGTGTGTGTGTTTTCACGTTTCACAAGTAGACCTACGGATGCTGGGGGAGCAGAGTGCAGGGACCGATGGTGGTAGGAAGCCCTGTGATGTGTCCTGTGGTGAACGTGTCGCTTGGATTCCGAAGCAGGCATAATAGTGATGGAGGTGGACAGTCGTCCTCCCGTGTGTGACTGTGCATGTCTTCGACCTGTGCGTGGCCTTTCATTACAGACCACACAGTGAAGCACACAGTGTGATGCAGGTTCCCTTTCTCCCTGACACTGGTCCCGAGGCTCAGGGGCCCCACTCCTCAGGGTTCTTGCCCCATCTCTGCCCTCACGACACACTGCCCTGGCCCCTGGGGGAAAGGGTGTGTCCATCTCTGGGGGATGCTCAGGACAAGGGTGGGAGGGGAGAGGCTGGCACTAGGGGCCGGGCACCGTGTGCTCGTACCAGTCAGGTGGTCCTGAGTTCTTCTTTCTTCACCAGACCTGAGGAGGACCCCTCACATTGTCATCTGGCGGATCATCAAGAGTAGTTTTGGATGGAAGATCACCGTGACTTTGCTGTAACACTTTCTGGGAATCAGTGGCTTGGGTGTCTGTGTGAAAAAGGTTTCTCATGCTTAAATCTCAGCAGATAAAACAGAGAACAGAAATATGCTGGACCCGGTTTCAGTACAGCAAGAAGTTGTACTTACTCATGGAAACATTTTTTAAGAGAACTCTATTGTGAAGTGGTAAAAATTTAATCTTTATGTTTAAAATTGTTAATAAAAATTTGCACCAGCCCCAAGGATCCTGTATTGAACCAATATAATATTGTAATTAGCCTCCAATTAAAATAAATAAATTTAAATTAAAAAAAATTTTGCAGTATCTCTGTAAAACACTTGGAACCTCATGGTCACAGGATGTCTTATTTCAATTCACATACATTTCTTTGTTGCAGGGAAGAATGAAGTGATGATCAATAAAAACTTTCAAGTGTAAATTATATTACTTTAGGATGAAATCCTTTGGGGTAAATGGAGTGGAATTAAGAGTTGAAGGCGTAAAAGAAACAGTGTAAAATTTCTAACTGCTTGGTTCACACACAGCTCAGAGTTGGACTTGCCCCCTGCCAGGAGCGCAGTCTGTCTGTGGGGCTCGGTCGGTCTGCTCGGCCTCAGTATCATGGCAGGCAGCCTGGAGCACGGCGGCCCCTGAACAGATATAGTCATTGTGAGGCCACTGGATGCATAGAGAAGAACAGGGGAGCAGTTTCATTTAATGGCAGTCAATATGCTATTCTAGGAATTAAATCAGTTGCAATGCTCTAGTAGTCATTTAAAAATTTTCAAAGGGTGCTTGAGAAAAATCACAAAGACCACTAGTTTGGGGAACGGAAATCAGGGGCCTGATGTTCAGGGAGCATGAGGATGGCAGGTAGGAGCAGTGGGAAGACCAGTTCTGGACGCAGAAGCTGGGAGGGCCCACGACCCCTACCCCCAGCTCTGGGGAAACATCCCCTGCCTTGGCCCTCTATTACTATACTGATTTGAGAAACCTAGTTTTTAGAGAGAGAGTTACCTCTTATTTAAGCCAAGTGCAGTGCTACCATATTCAGATAATCAGGGGGTAAAGGGCCCTCTGCTCAGGGAATTTGTGAGTAGTGCTGCCTGGATCCGAGGGGCTGCAATGGGCCATGCTGTCCTCCTGGTGAACGGAGAGCCTCCCAAGGGAGTGGCATGGATGTGGCACCTTGAAGTGGGTCACGTTGGGCCAGGGGTCCATATCTTCAAGGCTGTTCCTGGGAGAGATTGTCTGAAGGGATCTGGGAAGAAAGAGAGATGGTTATGGAGATGAACGCATAGAGGATGGCCCAGGTGATCGGGAGAGGCACAGCTGGCATCAGGTCAGGCCACGTCCAGCATCAGTGCTGCTGAAGAGGGGTTGAGCCTGCCTGGCAGGGAGCTGGGCATCCCTCCCCAGGGCACGCAGAGGTGCCACGGAGTGCCTCGTGCACGCGGAACTCGCAGTAACCCCGTGCCTGCCGTGGACCTGGAAAAGGCTGACAAGAGTCAGGGCAGCGGAAACAGAAACCGCTGAACTTCAGCTGATAATCCCCTTGTTTAAAATAACAGGGAGGATGAAGCAGAAAGGAACCAGCTCGTAAGTAAAGCAGGGGTCTCGCAGTACCAGAGTTGTCCAGCCGTCCTGGCTACTCCCTGGCTTCTCACGGGACCACGCCTTCGTTCCCATGGTACGTTTGTGTCTGCTCACTTCCCCATCTATGTTAGGGTGTATGTTAGATGAGGGCTTCCCTGGTGGCTCAGATAGTAAAGAATCTGCTTGTAACGTGGGAGACGCGGTTTGAGACCTGGATTCAATTTCCGGGTTTGGAAGATCCCCTGGAGGAGGGCATAGCAACCTCCACTGTTCTTGCCTGGAGAATCCATGGTCATAGGACTTTGTGGGCTACAGCCCATGGGGTCGCAAAGAGTCGGATACCACTAGGCAACTGAGCAATACCACGTTAGGTGATACTGGGTGTGGGTCCCGTCCTCCAGGAACCCACTGTCAGAACTCTGTCTGCACACAGTTCCCAGCCTTCTGAAGGGGGCCAGCAGCTGCCACTCATTCGCTTCCCTCTGCCTGGAGGGAAGAGCGTGGCCTCTGAGCAGCAGCGCGCAGTGTGGGGCCGTGGTTTCATTTTAGTTCCTCTTTAGACAATGACTTCTTTCACAGCACCTTTTTTTTTTTTTTTT